>JAIPRL010009569.1:0-17321 GCA_025469235.1 Pemphigus obesinymphae
TAGGTAATCATTCGGTCTACCATGAAAAACACAATAACCACCATAGCTGCTGATATCAGAGATGATTAATAATAATAGTTTGTACTTTGTATATAGAATTCTGTGGGTTGTACCTACGTGTTTACAACCACTGTTATAACGACGACTCTAATGAACCAAATATAAAACAATTTTCAGTCTGATTGCAAATTTATATATAGACGCAATATTAAAATCAAATTTATATTTACGTATATAGTATACAATTATGTATTACATTTATTATAGAAAAAACTACGGGCCACAGGAGGGGCCGCGGCCAACCCGGCCCCCCCCCCGTGCGCACGCCTATGATTATACAGCCATGTATAATATCTGTTAGGTGCTATGATAATGAATGCTTATGAATTGTATACACATATATTATTATATTATAAAATTACTATTGTATTAGGCAATATTAATTGGTATACAAATTAAAACATTCAAATTATATTTATTATACTTAAAAAATTAAAATGATAATAATGCTTGAATAAAATTTAAGTTACTACTGAAAACGTTCGGTTAATAGTTAAGAGTAGGTACGTCATACACCCGGTTTTTTAAGGAGTTCCGTTTATTACCAATATAAACAATGTTAAGTTAGTCTTTAAAAAATACGAACATTTAACGATTAACAAATATTTAAATGCGTTTCAAAAGTAATTTAAAACTAGTTCTATGTCACTTCTATTTTTTTTTTTTTTTTTAATTGTTGCGTTATAATAAATAATTAATGAAAATGAGGCGAAACATCCTCTTGCGATTTCGATAAAACTTTCCAACGTGTTTGTAAGTGATTAAAAATGAGAAATGTTAATACAATTTTTTCATTGCCAATTTGTATTGGTAATGTCTATATGCAACTTAATTATATTGTGCAATCTAGTTACAGATTTGTGCATTTTATTTTATTATACTTTATTGACACGATATAATAATATTGCTAGCAGCGACGTTGTTTCAAAAATATTTTGACCCAGAAACGGTCTCATGTGTAATTGTTTACGTCGTTAAGCCGTTTTCGGTGAATATACAACATCGGGAGAGAACGGAGGGATTCGAAAAAGTTACTGGTGCCCATTATACGCTTTGAGGTCGGTGAACCTGACGAATTTCCAATTTCCCAGCGAACCATCGTTTGTTATAGTAAACTTTGTCGCACTCGAATTCGACATTAATTAATTGTATTACCGATAATGTTTCAGTGGGCGAAACTATTTATTTCTGAAATTCAACGAATCATATCTACTAGTTATTTATAGTAAATATTTCAGCCCACATAGCATCATATTATTTATAGTTATGTTTATTCAATGTTAAATTGACATGGAAAATTCAATCTTAAACTTTAGACAAATTATTGTTTACATATGATGAATTATTGAAGGATTTAACATTTATTGATGGTTTTCGGTTACATGAAGGTGAAATTATGCAAAATTAGTATACGATCAACATTAGCAATTAAATTTATTACAATTTTAATTTTTAAATACTCACTATAAGTATTAATTCAATAATAAATTGTACTTGAACATTGATTTGATGCTAATTAAAAGTATACCAAAAATAATTTTAAATAACTTTGTGGAATGTAATTTAAAACATACATTTGAAAAAAATATTAGGTAAAACAATTTAAAAAAGATGTATAATAGGTATTTTTATCATTATTTTAGTTTATTATAACATAAAGTTTTGAGTAGGTATATTATTATATGAAATGTTAGTTTATTTTTTTTTTTAAAATATTAAATTGCGATTAAACAAATACATACATAATATATTTTTCGATGTCTTCATTGATATTGAAATTTCTTCGAATTCTTTACTAAATCTGCATAATAAAATAAAACTTTTTATAGTTACATATCACATATTAATATTACAAATTAAATATAGTATAAATATCAAGGAGTCAATAGAAGTTAAAATTATTCGGCTTCCGGATTACGAGTTTAAATTGGTTTTTATTTTTCAGAGTTCCTGGTACGTGGTTAATAAGCGGTTTAAATTTTTTCCTGGTTTTGGGTATAGGGTTGAAAAACGCTTAAAATTTTTTCGAGTTTCGGGTTTAAAATGGGTTAAAATTTTTCCGGATTACGGGTTTCGGATTCTAAACGGGTTAAATTTTTAAAACTATTTAAATTGTTGGGGTTAATTTTTCTAATTTCAAGTTCTTTGCTTTTTTTTGGGGATTCCAATAAACACATATTTCCTTGAAAATTGATGTCAGAATATAGGTATCTATTTCATAGGTCGTCAACTGAACACCCTAACTCTTTAAATTTTAACTTTAAAATGTTTCTAGACTAACAACATAATGACGAAATGTTAAATAAAATTAATTAAAATATAATATTATATATATAACTTTAAATTATACTTTAATTAAACGAAATAACTATAGAGGAAGAACAGTATCACGTGAAAGAGATAGTTATAACAATCGTTCAAGAGAACAAAGTATTGATAAAAAACGCAATCAACGATATTCTAGATTTGATAAAAGAGAGTACCTATAGGAATAGATTTTTATCAAAAGATAATAATCATAATAGAGAAAAAGATAGTAATACTAAAGATAAATACGAGTACATAGATAGATATTCAAGATTTAGAACACCGGAACGGTATGGTTATGTAAAAAACAGTAGAGATCGAGAAAACAATATTTTTTGTTATAAATGTAATGAACGGGGACATTACACAGACCGTTGTAATAAATCAAAAAGCGATTAGTTACTGGGTTAGAGATGGAAATCGGAACTCTAACTCGGGAACAAAACAATAATATAATTAATCTAAATACTTTAAAAAATAACGACAGATTAAAATATATTAGTTTCATAAAGTAATGGTAAAAACAATAAAGATAATTTATTATCTTATAATAATCATAATTGAAAATTCAAACATTTTAGAAACCAATTACATTAACTTTTTAAATAAAAACAATCAAATATCCAAATATCAGAAATTTTTACTAACAAATATTGCACATATAGATTTTAATTATTACGACTTCGAAGAAATAGTAGATGATACTTTTTCTACAGAAAAAAATACGGCAATTGGACATTGTGTTAGCTGCTGTATGACTATGTCTCAAGAAATCGTATTACAATTTAAAAATATATATTTTAAAAATATAGACAGTTTAAATTTAATACTTCAAGAAAAACAATTAACGATAAATAATGATAAGTGGGTTTTTATCTTATTAAAAAAGAAAAATATAACGAAAAACCTTTATACCCAAATATTTTTACAACATTACAAAATCAAACATTTCTGTATTCAAAATAATATAACTACTTTAGCTCTTCCAAAAATAAATTGTGGATTAGATAAAAAAATTTGAATATTATTTCTACTATGATTAAATTTACTTTTCATAATTCAAACATAAAAATATAAGTATGTTGCTTACCACGGAAACAGAATACCAAAAACCTAGTGTCAGTCCAATTAAAAATGATATAGAAAATATTATATATTATTATTATTATTTATTATTATATTACGAGGAATTAAAATATTATAAACCACTGTATCATTCATTAGAACGGAAGTAACACCTAAAGAAAAAGATTCGGGTGCACATTTCTTATTATAGTTTACAAAATCTAGGTTTTAGTATTTCGACACTAAATATTTTACAAATAATTAATATTCATAATCATAAATCTGGATAAAATTTTAGTAATAATGATGTGGCATATATATGGGATCTACTTAAATTAAATTTTTATATAATATTATAAAATAGAATCGAATCTAAGGAAATAAACACTACTGTTAATGTTTATTGGAAATCTAATCAACCAAGTATAGGAATTTTTAATAAAAATAATCTTTGGACTCCTAGAAGTATATGCAGATTGAATTTACTTCGTTTAGGTAGTTAATAAAATTACAATGAATACCTAATATTTTTCAAAAATTTGAAACAATTAAAAAACGTATCGATCGTTATTTATACGAATGTTTAGATCAATTACACTTGTCTGAACAAAATCCATTTAAGACAATTTCAGACAATGCGAGGAAACAACGAGTATTATCTATAGAAGTCGAGTTCGAGAAAAACAATACGAAATTATTGACACGGGATCGAATATTCCATGTGTAAATTTCGAACTTATTAAATTAAAAATAACATTAATCAAATTATGCCAAAAGACAATGTAACAATAACAGCGGTCGATAATTCTATATTAGAACAGTTAGGTAAAATCGATATAGAAATAAAAATCAACGATTCTTATTATTACGTAAATGTTTATGTTATTAAAAGACTTACTTGTAAAATATTATTAGGAAACGATTTTCACACAAGCAATGGACTAATGATTAATTTTAAAAATAAATATAATATGCAATTAGATGATAATAATATAAAAACGGACGAAATCTGGTTTAATTATAACAAAGCTTACCGTGTTAACACATTAAATTTAAACCATAATATTGCAAGTCTAAATTTTATAGACAATTCTTACGAGAAAATTATTGCTAATGAAAATATAACTATTGCTCCAAAATTTAGATCAAATTTAAAAATGTATGTAAAAACTAACAATAAACAAATATCGTACGCAATAAACCCAGTAGAACGTTTAAGGAAAAATAATTTTCTATTACTAGAAACACATGATATCGGAAATAATGACGAAGCCACCTTATTACAATTTATCCAACATATATAGTACTATACCGATAAATTGCTACTATAATAAAATCAGATTACTAGGACATAATAAATTACGAGTTTAATAATAATAATTTAATGGAAAAAAATCTATTTACTACTAATTTAAATAATAATAATGTCAAGTTAAATACCGATATAACTGAGGTACTATAATCAAAATTTCTGATCAACTAAATATTCAACAGCGAAATTTGGCTAAACAATTAACTTACAGATATAAATATATTTTTACAGCTGACCCATTACATGTAGGTTGCAAGAAGGTAGAACCTTGTGAAATAAAATTAAAATCTGAAAAACTCATTTTTCAACCACCAGTAAGAGTTTCGCTGAAACAAAGGGAAAAATTAAAAGGTTTAATTGACTAAATGATAATGGCAGGATTAATTGAACCAAGTAAAAGTAATTATGCAGCACCAGTTTTTTTAATACCTATGAAAGAAAAAGACGAATATAGATTTTTATCATTAGATAATTAGATTCCTCGATCACAAGATCTATTTAGAAGTTTGGAGGGGGTGAAATATTTTTCAACTATCGATATGGTTTAAGGATATTTTAAAATTCCAATAAAAAAAAGAGGACCAGAATAAAACTGGATTTATTACAGATTCTGGATTATATAACTTCAAAAAAATGCCACAAGGATTTAAAAGTTCTGGATCAATTTTTCAAAGAATAATTAATAATTTATTTAGCGATTATTTATATAGAACATTGATTGTATATTTAGATAATATCTGTTGCTTTGGAAATAATTTTGAAGAGACATTGCAGAAATTGGAAGAAATATTTATTAGATTAGATGAGGCAGGTTTAAAATTAAAAAACAAATAAATGTATATTTTTTAGTTACAAAAGATGGACTAATACCATTGGAAAGAAATGTAGAAACAATAAAGAAATTCTCAAAACCACAAAATATAAAAGATGTAAGAGGTTTTATCGGTTTGTACCTAGTTATTATAGGAAATATATTAAAAATTTTGCAAAATTTGCTAATCCACTGACAGATTTAATCAAAAAGGACAATACATTTATTTGGGGAGAAAATCAAGAAAAGGTTTTTGAAACTTTAAAAAATGCTATCACATCAGCACCCGTCCTTGCACATTTCGAAGATGGATTTCCAGTCTTTGTAACGACAGACACGTCTTTAGAGGGGGAAAAAAAAAAGGAAGTAAGAAAACTTTTTTAACTACCGAATTAGAAATGGCTGCAGTTGTTTTTGCAGTAAATTATTTTAAAGAATATCTTTGTGGTAGAAAAGTAACAGTTTTTAGCGACTATTCTAGTTTACAATTTCATAAATCAATCAAAAATTCATGTTTTCGTATTACTAAATTTATTTTCAAGTTATTAGAATTTGATTTAAAAATCAAACACCGATCAGGCCTTTGGAATACCGCAGCAGACTGTTTTTCACGGTACCTACTCAATATACGTTTAAAATTAGGTGATATTTTAGAAGAAAATTATAATTATAGATAATGATAATAAAAGCAATTTTAATAATAATAATTTAAAAATACTAAAAGAAAAACAATTAGAAAATTAATTTTGTAGTGGCATTATATTAGCTATTCAGGGTAAACGAGTAAATAAGTATTATAAAAAATCTAGACAATTTTGTATTAAAGATGATATATTTTATATTACAAGGATTGGTCAAAAAATGGATCACAAATCTTTTAGTGGTTCCAAAATCTTTAACTAATATTAGGTATTACTAAAATCATATCATGAATCTATATTATCAGCGCATTTTGGTATTACGAAAACTGCTAAACTTAAGAAAAAATACTATTGGCCAACAATTAAACAAACATAAATTTATAAAAACTGTGAACTAAAAACTAAACTTAAACATGTCAACTTTCGAAAAATTTTACTAGGAAAAAGCCAGATTTATTACAACCTATGTCTTTGATATCAACTAAATCGATATATGGATTTTGTTTTGATTATTTAGATCTTCTCCCAATCTCTAAAGGAAAAAGATACATAATTGTGGCAACTTGCAATACTACAAAAATTGCCTTCACAAAAGCTACAACGAAAGCTGATGGAGCGGCCACGATAGATTTCCTTTTCAATATAATAACGACTTTTGGGACCCCAACATATTTTGCAGGTGATAGAGAAACTCATTTCAAAAATAAAGATGTACAGCAAATTTGCGAAAAGCTAGGTTTTACTCAAGTGTTTTCTACTACAGAGTTTCTACAGAGCAATGGAATCACTGAGTTAGTGAATAAAATAATTTGCAATAATCTAACACACTATGTTAATAATAATCAAAATGATTGGGGACTATATTATAAAATGGTAGTATTTGCATACAATACACACGCACTTCTAAGTTAGAATATTCTCTATATAAGTATCTCAACCAATCGATAATAAAATTTGGCTTGACGATTTAAACTTTGACCAGACGGAATCTATTAAACAATTACAGAATATTAGGGACGAAATTCCAAAATTAATTGAAAGAAAAACAAGAAAAACAAAAAGATCATTACAATAAATTACATAAAATTGTTAGTTATTACCCTGGAAAAATTGTTTTAGTAAAAATTAACTTTCAAAAAGCTAAGAATATAAAAAAACTTGCGCACAAATTTAGAGGATCTTTTAAAATTATCGAAAAAATATCAGACACTAAATATAAAATAGCTTTAACATTAAAAGGAAAATAAGTAGTAGGTACTGCTCATGTACAGAGAATAAAACCGTATTTCAAAAGATAAATTAATTCATAATAAAATAAAATTTATATTATGTATTAGGTAACTAAAATAATAAATTATAAAAGTATAAAATACAAAAAAAATATATAAATAAATAAATATATAAAATTTAGTAAATCTCGATTGACTAATGAAATTTTATAACAATTTTCTCTTCTTTTTCTCTTTTTCTCTCTAAATGACAATTATTATTAATAAATAATAAAAACTTTTTAAGGATTAGAAAAATAAGTACTTATAATTTAAATATTAAATCAACCGTTGGAGCTCGGACAGCAGACTAATATTTATTTTATTTTCTCTAAGATAAAATCAATCTAATTTCTTCGTATATATATAAAAATGCTTATTTAGAGCAAAATGTTCCCCTTTTATGCAATTAATACATGGATCACAACAGAATCTATTTGTCTCATTACCACGTTGAATATAACTTTTATAATAATATTAAAATACACAACACGTATAAAAACGACATATTCCATCATTACATTATTTTTTTCTGACCACAAAATCTAATAAAAAAAAAAGACAGTCTTATACAATAACTCAGCAAAAATGGCCCAAGGACTCGATCTCAAATTCCTTACAAAAACTCAAAAAACACGAATTCATACGAATCATCAAGTAAGTAAGCACATAGTAAAATGTATTCAATAAGAAAATGGATAAAAGACAGATTTTCAAGAAAAACAACATACCAACTTAATATTCACGAACAGGAAAAGAAAAGTAAATAAAAGAAATAAACACATTTAATCTAAAGAATCTTCTGGAGAAGATAACTCGTTTTTATTACCGTTACCACTATTACAATCACAACAGGAACCATGCCCAATGAGAAATACCAGTTCTAATGTGAGGATCCAATCAACTTCAAAATGGGACACTGAAATTCATCAATGCTTCAAAAACATAACGGATTTTATTGAAAAAAGATTAAAGAAATAATATTGTAATTTTGTATCTATAAATATATATATATCTATATAATATAATAATAATTATTCATCCATAAATCCTATCGAAAATTTTTATTGATTGTAAATTGTAATAATGAATAATTAATGGTAATTAATATTATTATTAATTCCAAAAATTTCATTTCTTTTACAGTTTTTTTTTTACAATGATTTAATTTTTTTATATATGAATATAATTACGTAATTATGAAAGCAATTACGGTTTATATTAAATTTTGGGAATTTTATATATATATATACTTTTTTGGGGAATTATTTTAACCTCATTTTATTTTTATAATGATCGTTTCAAATTTTTTTTTACTATGTTTAATAAAATGGCAATCTTTAGTTTATATAATTTTAAATACTACAGCCTTTTACATTACTACGAATGTAATATTTTTTTCAACAACAAAGCAATTTCATTTAAGCCATTATCAATTTCTGTTATATAGACATAATTTAATTAAAATTGTGATGACCTATATTGCTCAAAATATGAGGTCATATTTTATCTAAATACAGTGGACTGTAGTAGGTACGGCGATAACTATATATACATATATTACATATATATATATATATATATATATATATATATATATGTATAATATGTATGTTCGATTCTCTCGTATGTACACTATGAATGTGCACGTGCACATATACTGACACGTATATTTTATTGTAATAATATTAACAAACGTAAAACGTAATTTTACCACAGAATAAAACTCTAAATTGTTTATGATTGCACTTTTATAACTATTACGATCAATAAAAATATTATTCTGGTCTGGCCATTCATTCGAGAACGTCTCTGAGGACGAGCGATATTTTTCGTGTGCTATTGTATTTAATATACATTATTTTATTATTTCAGTGTTTGATTTTAAAGTTATATTTCTCTTTATTGTTTTCTTGTAGCGTGCGATCCTTAGGAGTGTTGATCGTTTAAAAAAAGGAAAACGTATCTTTCACCCTCGTGTAAACATTATAGTTTCAGGGGACTGGTTAACTAGAAACAAACCTGAACGACTGTACTTTAAGTTCCATAGGACCTAGTTAAAACGACAAGGCTCTCAAAGTATAGGTACTCTTCTCGCGACTGCATGATCTGATTCTTAACCAGGCATGTTCTTGATTAAGTCATAGAGAAAATATGAAAGTGGTGTGTTTTTATAAAGAAATTATCGTCATAACGAAGAATTAGCTACGTGTTTTGTCTAAAAGTACATTTTATATATTTTTTGTTGACGTATGCGTCCGTTCGTCTCATTAAACCGGCGTATACGACAAAATTTAAAAAAATCATTTAATTATTTTGAATTTTATAACTAATTATCTGATAATAACTAAATATTTTTTACCTTAAAACTTAGCTGTAATCTATTATAATTTAGTAGAATTTAAGGATCAGGACTGAACAGACATATTATTTAAATAATATATAATATTATACAGACTTATGCAAGCATATTATGTATTTTAAATAGTCTATACAGAACTCCTTAGAAACAGTATATGATATTATGTAAACTAATTTCTCTTATATTATTGAAGATATTACGAATTTAATTAAACGAGTATATTATTCCTGTTAGATTATACTGATAGATCGTGTATTTTAAATTACCTATATTAAAAACTCTTTTAATAAACATTTATATTGTATACACTCATGTAGCTGATAGATTTTAGTACGATCTATAATACTTTAATACATTATATATTTTATAATCAAGTATAATTAAATATTTAACATGTATTTACTATGCCTATTTATCACTGTAAAAATTATACTAGTGGTGTGTACACGATATTGTTACTGTAAAAAAGTATACTGCTTGTTCAAAAAACAAATAAATTGAAATATTTTAAAACGGTTGAATTTACACTGATAATACTTTGATCTAATTTTTATATTAATGTATACGTATTATATATAAACAAATACTATAGATTCGAATACGGGAAGCTTGCGGATTTTCTAGGGGACACTGTAGCGCTAGATAATCTTGATGGTTGCCTATACAAACCCCTTAACATTTTTATGATTTAATAAGAATTGATAACAACATAAATAATAATTCTTTATTTTGTGCAGTACCAGAGAATATCCACGATTTATGAAATTATTATTTATTCATTCATAGTATATTTTGATTCATCATACGGAAAATCTGAACATAACATAAGATTTGTTTACTTTATACCAATTTGATACCTATATAACTATATGAAATAAAACACGTTTTGAGTTTTAAAATTAAATTATGTTTACATATAAACTAAAAATATATATCAACTATTTTAGAAAGATGGTAGAACAACTATTCTATTATAAAAAAAACAACAAATTTATACGAAAACAAACTATTTACAAATTAGGTATAGATAATACACAAATGGACAATTTTTCTTATTTTTTTATTTTTTGTACGCATATTATATGGATCAAAATTGTTATTTGTTGTTTAAAATTTTTTTCAAGAATTCTGTTTTACACTTATCACATATATTTAGTTGTATTCTATAAACTATATCAATAATCTTTATCATATCTTTTCTGACTACAATTTTTTTTTGTAATAACAGTTGTTCTATATTTAAATTAAATATACAGGTATTTTTTTTTGAAAATTCTAAAGCTGTTTTCAAGGGGGAATAATAAAGTAGCATTGTCATATGATTTCATATCTATATGTGTATTTTTCAGGTTGATCTCAGATTTATCTTCACTTTTAACTGCTAGCTTGTATACACATTCTTGATGAGTTAAATTGACTACATACCCATCCAGTTATGTAGCCAATTGCACAAGCCTCATGATTCTCCATTAGTATATTCTGAATATTCATAGGTGATAAATGTAAGTTGAGTAAATTTTATTTATAATTTAAAATATAATTTATTTAAATATTTAATTAAAATAAATTAAATATATTATTGGTATATTTTGTAATATAATAAAAATAAAATCATTTAATTAACCTAGCCCTAGGTAGGCTATATATGTAATATAATAATAAAAGTAAAAGATAGGTACGTATAAAATTTGGTACCTATCCTGTAATAGAATAAAATCAAAATGGAGATAGGTATCAAGTTGGGTATCTATCTTGTAATAGAATAAAATAAGTTAATTATATAAATGAAGAATGTTGTATTAGATTTGCGTCTCCACAAGAATTTATTTAAGTATGTAACACCAAATATTGGTTCTAGCATTTTTAATATATTATGTGAATATATTTTATCCAAATTTATTGTATTATTTGAAACAAAATTGTTATATGAACATATTTGTTTTTCTACATAATTGTGTTTTTGCTGTTTAGTAATATTAATTGTATTTATGGTTTGTGATTCCTTTATATAATTTTGTGTATTCTTTATGTTATTAGTTAGGTTTTTTTTTCATTTTCATGTTCATTATCAAAGTTAGTTCTAAGTATTTTTATTTTACTTTTATCAAATATTTCGAATATAAGATTTTTTATTGTCTAAACATATTATTGGTATATTTATTTTAATTTGATAAATTTGATTGGTATTTATACAACTTTTTTAGGAAGAACCAATAATCCAATTGTCCGTATATATCGTTTTTTTTCATAGGGACCAATTTGTCCTAGAACCATAGAATAGATTGTTATATTTCTAAAAAAAAAAAAATGATTACATGTTTTGTTCCGAAGGAAATTTATGGAACGAGATTTCGTCTTTTCCTGTATTCTTGCGGTTAATCATAGCACATAGGTACTTTTCTACCCACGGTAAATATTTATAATAAAAATATAAAGTCAAAATATATATAGTTGATAATAAATCATGTCGATTTCAATAATAATCGTGTTTATTTATATTTTAGCTATTTAGCATGCTATAAATATATATTTCTGTAGTATTTAATGGTAATTTATTGGCGCCAAATAATTTGTATTTGCTATCGAATATTTATGCTGATAAGCAGAAAGGGGTTGGATAGGCAACCGTCAAGATTTTCTGGGGCTATGTTGTCAGCAGTTTTCTACTGAGCTTCCCGTATTCTAATCTATAGTATTTGATATCATTTTAGTAAAAATAATAAAAAATGAAAAGTATATAAAAATTTAATAACAAACTTTTGTTAAAACAATCTCTAAACCAAGAAAATAAACAAAAGAAGTTAGAAATTCAATATATAATAAATGATCAAAATAAAAATTGACAGATAATAATATTTTTGCAAATAAATTTAACAATTATTTTGTAACAGTTAGAGAAGATATTGCAAATAAAATTAAAATCAATAATAATCCTAACACTTTTAGTTCTTAAATTTATTCAAACCCATATTCTAATTTTTTAAATCAAATATCCAAAGATGAAATAAAAACTACATTCTAAACTGTAAAGAAGTCTCCTCTTATTATAATTGTGATCTTAATAATTTTGTGCTTAAAAATATTTCTGAGTTAATTCTTGTTCCATAAGAATATATTTTTAACCTTTCACTTTCAACAGGATATTTTCCGGAGATATTTAAACAAACTCTTGTAATTACACTTTTTAAGCAAGGTGATAATCTTTGCACAAATTATCGTCCAATTTTGTTAAATTATAATCTTTCAAAAATTTTAGAAAAGTGTATTAAAACTAGATTGTATGAATTTCTTGAGAAATCGTAAATTTTTCTGATAGACAGTTTGATTTTCGTAAAAATAAATGAACTTCTAAAATACTACAAACCTTAATTAGTTGTATTAATGACAAATGGTAATTTAAAACAAAGGTAATTATGTTTTTGGAATTTTTTTTTATGTAAAAAAAAAGCGTTTGACCGTGTGGATCACAGAATTTGACATTAGCGTCACCTATGGTACACACACTTCTGCATCTTAGGAATTTTTTCATTTTATAAAATATTGGGAGGGGGGGTGAAATTTTGGGTTTATACGATATGATATTTGAAAAATTTTGAAAAAATTATAATAATATTTGTCAAAAAAAAAAAAATTTCCTAGAACCTGATTGCAGAATACATACACACAGACAGAAGAAATACGATATATACGTATATAAAGATATAAAAATCTTTGTAATTAATGATAGTATCTATAGAAAATCAACTAAACTAATAAATAAATAAACAGAAACTTTCATAAATTATATTTCATCTCACTGACTTTGGGTATTGCTAATTTATTAGATCCATTATCTTTTGTAACCTATGTTTGAGTAGCCAACTTTTAACATAATCAGTCCGTTTCCATATTATAGTTGGTAGCTCAATTATATTAATATTAATAAACATCAGACTAGAAATGTGTTTATTACGGATAATCTGGACGTAAAATTTTAACATATTAAATTCATCTGAGTATATACAATTTCACATTCAGCTGTAAAAACTGGCATCGTTTTTATCACATTTTCCAATATTGTCTTAATTCATCATTATTTTGTTTTATTATCAATACATTTTCTAAAACCATAGATTGCATAATCTGTATTTATTTATGAGTTTTCGTTTAAATAATTAAAAATTAAACAGACGGGTGGCTTAAATACTAATAACTAATGCGTCAAAATTTGAATACTTTTATTTTTAAAATCCTCTAGGTCTAAGGGGATTCATTCATGCATTCCATCTTCATACTTGGGTATACATTTTATTATCGTTTAGTCTGACTTTTTATCCGATGTCGGCTTGAAGAATATTATATTTAAACTTCTAAAATTAACTTTATTTTATAACGCTGGAGAAACTCAAACATTTTTATGGTGAATAATTTATGTACTTTAATACATTTTCTTATAGTTTAATATCCCCAAATTTCAAATAAATAATAGGTAATATTTAATTAGTACGAGTAATCTATGTTTGACATTAAAGAATTATTACCTATACTTCTGTATTGTGTCATTTACACGAGTGGGGGTTTTTTTTTTTATAATTTCAATATTACGTTATATTTCCACAAATAAACAACCAATATCTACTAGTGTGTATATATATATATATATATATATACATGTAGCTAAGGATTTTCGAAATCTTACAGTATAAACAAACATAGCATATTATAATGATTTAAGTACATAATATATGCATATGTTTTACCGTCAATTATTTTTCATTACGGCTGTACCATAGCAAATGTACGATATGTTGACGATTATTATTCTAACGATCTTTATAAAATATACAACTGGTTACATTGGATGTCAAATTACCGACGACGAGTGTAAGTACTGAATATATGTTTATCAAGGTGGGCATTAATAATTATTACCTAGTTGAAAAGTCAAAAAGTATTTTTTTAAATGTTCAACTTATTAAATAATTATTTAGTATAAATTATCAATTATATTTACTCGTCTTTTTACATTTAATTTGCAAAATTATTTAGTTAATACATTGAAAGCGAACTATTTTTTTTTTATAAGAACATAATGTGTATTCTCTTAAATTTAAATTACAAAATTTCAAAATTCAATATAACAATTTATTAATCTATAATATTATAAATACATAAGATAGGTACCCATTTAATATTTAAAAAAAAAAAAATAAATTCGTTACAATTTATTGAATAATTTTAACGATTCGAACCCTAATGGAAAATAAAATAAAAAGAACTTTTTAACGGAATTATATTTTTTTTTCTATAACGAAACGAGTTAAAATAATTTTCAATTAGCTATTTATAGCTAAATATATATAAAATGATTGCTTTTGAAAATAATTTACCCAACTCATTTGAGTTAATTTTTTTTATTAACTTGCCCATCTTTGCAGTATATTTGAACTTTTAAAATTTCAATAACCTTTATGTACGCGGCATACTTAATTACCTCTAGATTTTGATTGGGTATTTCCAAAATCCGATTTAATCGATAGTTTTCCGGAACGAAGTATGTATCCTGCAGTTGCATCATTAGTTCGCAATAAACGCATCGCTAATGACCCGTTTGAGAAAAAAATAGCACCCAATTATTCTGAGGCTCAATCTTTGCAATATGTCGATCCAATATTAGCAGAACTGAAAATTGGAAAACGATCGGAGCATGTGTTAAAAAACAGCGGTCTGCCAAATTGTCCAAGAGATAAAGTGGTAAAAGACTCGGAAATATTTGAAAAAGATTTAAAAATTGAATGTAATTCCGGTGAAACACCAAAAGAAAATAAGATACTGAATACTGTACAGTTAGAAATGAAACCAAATTGATGGTATTAAAAATACGAGGGGATTTATTTATACATTTTCATTGTTTGTTCTTCTTTAAATTCATATTCTTAAAGTAAACCAATTCTATTTTTTAAAAATAAAAATCGTGTATCATTCAAAGTATAATTTATTATTACATTTATAATATAAATAAAACATACTGAAATATCAGTAGGTATTAGGTATACGTTTATATATATAATATGTATGTTTACCTTTTTATTAAAAAAAAAACAATTGATCGATAATTTGTTGAGATATGATTGAATAGGTAAGTGAGTGAAGAATTTTAATTCTTGAACGTCAAGGAAAATATTATATTATAAATATCAAATACAAAATGTTATAAAATTATGAAAAACAGGATTGATAAGACGCGTTGAAAATCATTTTAGGCCTGTTGAAAATCATGTTTAACAACGGCAATTATTATATCCGTCTACCTAATTTTTCTCCTTTATAATCTTAGTAACGAAAAATGTAATCATTTCTATTACAATGCAATAGTGTTTTTATTTTATTGCATATAAATAACTATTGTTGAGGTTCTTTAGATACTTTCGTCTAATAGATCTACATAAAATCATCATGAATTTTGAATAATAATAATAATAATAATAATAATAAAATAAAATAAAAAATACAAGATCAGGGTTTTTGAACGTTCATTTAAAAATTTTAATTCGTCCACGTTCACGTTCAATACGTAAAAAATGAACTCGTTCACGTTTACGTTAAACTTTATTTAAAAAGAATACGTCTACACTTACGTCCGTTAAAAAAATGAACGCAATCATCTGGTCGTTCATTTTAATCAATCAATTATTAACAAAATACACATTTTTCTTAGATATACGAGTACCTATACTAAAAAATTACCGATTCATAGAAATTATCGTTTTCATTTTATGGCGGACCCTAGGAAATTAGACTTTTGAGTATCATATAAAAGTCGTATAAGGTTTATAGCAAAATTTTAATATATTTTAATTTCATTTGAATGATCTGGAAATCTTTAAAATTCCTTAAAAATATAAACGTGAACGCATGAACGTGTGTTCATAAACGACGTTCTTTCCAAACACTATATAAGACTTAAGTAGATAGTGTATGTTTATGTGTTTTATTAGATATTTTATTACCATATATTATTTATTTATTTATTTAGCTCTTCAAAGAAGATAATTGGCCTCACTGAACAAGTTCGTGTGGGGGCTTATGAGTTCTAAATTACAATAAAATAATTGTATACAAATAAAATAAAATATATAATGAAAGTTATTTTAAATACACGTAACATAAGTAGTAAAATTTATTAAACTGTTGAACTTAACTAAAAATAAAGTAATTAAAAAGTTTTATACATTAAATTTTTTATTTTACAAGCAACGGTTTTATTAAATCGTTATTTATTAATATATTAACATAGGTATTTATTAACATAAATACCTCTTAAGAGCAGTGGCGTCATTTCAGTTTTTGCTAGACTAGGGTAAAGACTTACGACTTACTAATATGCTGACATAAAAAAAATTCCCCAATAGTGCTCAGTAGTATAAATTGTGTTTTTCTGAACTTGGGAAAAATCACAAATATTAAATATTATGTAAAAATTAATAGGTTCTGATTTTTAAACTAGGTAATAAGT
>JAIPRL010009570.1:0-17319 GCA_025469235.1 Pemphigus obesinymphae
AATCTGCTGTAATCATTAGACACAGTGGGGTTGATAACAGCATAATCGTACATGATAGATAATAGATAACAAATAATAATATATACAATAAATAGTAAACAAGGAGTACAATTCCTTTACATATATAACATGAATGTTACTAATAGTATCCAATGGTAAATAAAAAATACTACATAAATTTACATAGTGCTATAGTAAACAGTTGATGTAAATTTCAAGTTTCTGGTATTTTAATTTTCTAATTCATAATAGTTTTCGGTCTTTTTGGTAGTTATAAATATTATGTATAATATATAATATTACAAACTATTTTAAAATTAAAATTAAAATATCAGAAACTTGAAATTTACAACTCTTTAACATATGATATTCACTTGGCTTTTATTTGTATTATTTTTATACTAAATATAATGAATACAAGTTTGTTATTTGACGTAAACAACGACTAACAAATTAAATATATTTTCGACGTTTTACAAAATTGTATAATGCGTACAGAAATATTGGTCAGATTTATCGGTCAAACTTTCTGATTAGTTTATTTAAGTTCAATAATTTTTTAAACTTTAAATAATTTTCGTATACAAATGTTAAGAACTACTTTAAAAGTACATGGAAGTACATAGAAATACTAGAAATATTCTTAGGTATTTTAATTAAAAATTTTTGGAAATATAAGGAAAGTGTTGGAAAATTATGACAAATATATCGGCATTGACGGAAATGGGAAGGGGAAATTTGAGGGTTCTACCCCCCTCAAAGTTTGGCAAGTCCTCTCAAAAATGGTTTGAAAAATTATTATATTTAAATATATTTATATGATAGATACATTAGAGACGTAAGAACATTTCGTTTATTAAAAAATAAATGTCTGGTTTTCACAAACCCATACCTATTTTTGTTTTGATTTATCAATTAAACATGAAAATTTTAATGAATCTGTTTGTGTGAAAGAACATACAAACTTCGAATCAGCAAATAATTCTATATCCATTATCAATGTGACAATTTGCACAGATTTAGAAGACCTTATTCAGGACAGGACCTATCCAGTCTGTATCAAAGGTAGGTATAACTATAATAAAAATAAATATCAGTATATAAGTACGATTAAATGACTTATCAATAAAACTGTATTTTCAATGTTATGAAGGAAAATTAAATATAATGTCTCCCTATACAAAAGCTATTTAGGAGGCGAAAAATCTAATGGAAAATAAACGGGTACCTAACTGAAATATATATTATATTAGTGGGTAATAGGTACCTAACAAAAAAAGCACAGTGTTATTTTACTTTTTATATTTTGATGAGTTTTAAATAGTAAATGATTTTTTTTTTTTAGTCTAAAATCTATAATTAATTTATTTTTCATGTTAATAGGTTATGATTTGATTCATTAGTTATTTTCATTACAAGTTTGTCGTCAATGATGATTTATGATATATAATGTTAAATTATATATTATACATCAATATTGAAGTTGGGAAACGTTATTATCGAGCGCGGCGAGAGAAACATTTTTAATTGATAATTATGTACCTATATAGTCTTAGCCCCCCCCCCCACCACAATAATTCAACTCAATTTCCGCCAATGTATATATAGGTATGTTTTACTTTCAAAATATATATATATTATACATAATATATTGTTATATATTTATTCGTATACATTGAGTCTTTTACCGTTTCGGTTACCATTGATTTACCATTGACCATTGATTAACCATTGACTTACCATTGATTAACCATTGACTTACCATTGATTATATATATATTATGTATTATATAAATAATCAATGGTAATATTGTCCTAAGGCAATAAATTATCTCGCACACATTATGAATGCACGTATTCTTTACTAGGGGGCAGGGGTCATAATTTCAGATTTTTTTTTCGGGTGTGCGGTTTAGACAGGCCAATTTTAACATTTCGCCAGGCCATTTTTCTTCACATTCTAATGCTACGTTAAACGTATATAAGGAAAAAAAAGATCTTCGACTTTTTTTTCTAACTTACGAAAATTTGGTCGGCACAATTATATATTCTATGGCGGCGCATTAGAGTATTGACAGGCCACTTTTAAATATTAGTGGTGGTGCCATTGCACACCCTGCCCCCCCCCCAATTACGCCCATGCTATGGAGGTGAAGGGCATCGTTGTAAAACCAATTCTTCGCACTTTGTTCAGAAAAACGAATTGCCGAAGAAAATGTTTGATCATTTTGGTAGTCCCCCCCTCCCAATGCAATTAGCTTTGCTATACATTATCGTTTGATTTTGGGGAAACTGCCGATAAATCTACTCGTGGAACTATATTATTATACGTACAGAGACTATATAATATATACCTACGATAATAATATAATATAGTATTATGTTGCTGTTTATACTGTTACTGTATAGTATATATATAGGTACCAGCTATATATTATATATATATATATATATATATATATGTAGTGTACGGTTGAAAATCCATCACGGACTACCGGAACAGCCTCCGGCAGTTTTTCGTGTATCTATCATCATCATATATATATATATTGTATACCGATGCGATAATATATATTATTATGTTATATGTACACGCAATATTATTATAATAATAATAATAATAATAATAATAATATATAATATGGCATATACACGGGAAGCCGGCGGCAGTACAGAGTTTGCGTGTGGCCCGGGAGATGGGAGGGAAAAGGCGATTTTCTTCGTCTCTCCGCTGGTCTTGAACGGTATACAAACGGTCGTACGTACGTATATAATATATATATATATACGCGAATATATAATAATATCGCACATTATATTATAATACACCGCCTCCTATACGTTTCGGGTTTATATACGTGCCCGTGCGTGTGTATACAGTGTGTACGCGCTAGGAAATTAATATTAATTAACCCAAAAGGCGGTGGCGGAAGATATTTACCCGACAGTGTACAGGGTTCATATATATATATATATTATATGTGTGTGTGTGTGTGTATATTGTATATTATACAGTTTGTACGTATATAAGGGACGAGGCGAAAAGCCAGTGCGGTTTTTGTGGCGTACACACAAACGACGTCGGCAGCAGGCGGCGTGTGCATATATATATATATAGAGCTCCTCTTTCGGAGATAGGCTAATGAAAAGATAGATTAGAAATTTCCATATAAAAGCCACAACACAGACCACGTATGTATATTATGTGTATGCATATATATATACACGCGAGCGGACACGACTACGTGGTATCCTCCGGTATATATATATGTATATTATAATATGGGAAGGCTTGATATATGTGTAGGGTCGGAGAGTATATATATATATATTATATTGGGTGGGGGTGGATATCGCATTATGGATACATTAAATCTCTAAAAAGCCGGTGGATGAAACGAGTGTGGGGGGAGATGGTTGGTATATAGTACAGAAGCCCGGGAAAATGGATGAGTATAGCTGATAAGAGGGTTAAAATCATCATTCAACGTCGGCCGTCGGTCCGGGGTCCCCGGGCCGATGGGATGGCAAAGTATTTTTGGACGAGTATGAGAAAAGGGAACCGGAGAAGGCTTAGATAAGGGACTTTAGTGTAAATGCCGCCCTCCCCTACATATAGCGTCTTCCCGTTACCGCAGCGTCCCTCCGGGCGTCACATCCTGCGCGCCATGGTTTCCACGTGAGACGGTGGCGGCGGCGGTAATCCCGCAGGACGCGGTCGAGCAAAACTTTATCTCTCTGTTCTCCTATACCCATCACGCCTGCCCTCAAACCACCCTGCACACCCTCTTGCCGTACTTTTCTAGAGCGGAACTGCGTAAAATATATTATATTCACACACGCGTATGCGTATTTATATACATATAAACCTGTATACCTATCTATTATAATACTGTAAATGCATATTATGGACTATATGTATATATACTACTGCAGGTACATACAGGGGCGGATCTTAAACTCATTTAAGGGGCGGGCGAACAGGGACAATTGAGAAATAAAAGGCTAATCCCTATTCAAAATCAATTCTATATGCTCCTAAAATAATGATAAAAAAAATTCCAAGGAGGAAGCGATCGCCACGTCGCCCCCCCCCCCAATCTAAAATCCGCCTCTGGGTACTTAGGTCTTGGGCAGACAAATTCTCTGCAATATATAATATATTATCATAGATTATAGAGTAGATATATTATTATTATTATTATTATTATGCATATTCATAAGTGAGAAGCTATATATATAATATATATAGTTTTCGAGGTTCCGGGTATGTCAATGCACATTGCACACCTTGCAAAGTTTAAACAGGTCCATCTCCTATATCATAGTCTATAAAAAAAAAAATCTTCCAAATAAACTTAAGTTTCATGCTTTATATCGCTCACAACCAAAAACTACTACAAGAAAATGATAGACAAAAGAAAAATATGTAAAAACACAAAAATAATATCCAATAAAATGTATATTATATATGCGTATATTGGTGTGCAACAAAATAATATTTGACCTCACGCCATGTGCTATCTTTGGGTAAAATGTAAAAGAATGAAAAAAAATGATCACAGTCATTATAATAATTAATATAATATATATATATATATATATATAGAATCTTCTCGCCGAATAAAACGGAAAAATTCCTGTAGTCTTCGCCTATGACAGTATTAAGCATTGATTATATATTACTATAGATTGGCCACCCATATATAAAATTGTACGCGTGTCGAATGGCGGATACTACTAATAAATTCCTGCTATCATCTTGAGCTATTCCATATAATTCTGAATCCAATCAAAATGCAACTAGTAGGAACTCATTACAATCTATTTGACTTCCATAAGATTGTAAAATATTGGTTTTTGGGGCCATAAAATAAGTTTTATTATTATAGGATACTGACAATTCATTATAGCATGCAGATTGTTTAGCCTAATATACATTAACAGGTCTGCATTTCAGTAGGTAAATTGCATCTACAGTCTTAATAGCTCTGTATTTTTATTATTAAATAACTTACCGAAATTAAGCGCGATTTATAATTGTTTGTACGAATGTCAGCCCTTTGGAGAAGTTTTATTTTGGGTACTTCTTTTGTTGTTGGTGATGGTGGTGCTTCACAATATTCGACCTCTAAGCTTCTAAACGATGTTACATTAAGTTTAGGCCCACTACAATGATATTCTATAAAACCATGTATGTTTGATAATGTCAAAGCCAATATAAGTAATGTAGGTATTATGTAAACTGCCATCTTTTTGAATTTGTACCAATTGAATAATAAAAACATATTTTATTTAAATAAATAGATGTATGAAGAAAAAACAAATTTTTGAAATGTAAAAAGTTGAAAATTTAGTATGATCATATGGTTATATTTGAAAAAATATTAAATAAATATATATAGGTATATATATATACAGGTGTCTCACGAAGATCTGACAATTGCAATAACTTTTGTTCTGTTCAATATTTTTAAGTTTTTTTTTTTTTGTAATTTAGCAAGAAATAAATTTGAATTTTAACAAACTTTAATAATTGTTTAAAAATTAATAGTACTTATAACCTAATTAATAGTTTTAAACAGAAACACCAATATTTTTTTTTTAATTTACTTATATAATAGCTGTCTTGGATTATATGAAAAAATTCAAATTTTTATTATTAGTTATATAAAAATATATATATATAAAATATAAGAATTAAAGTGTAGATTTCTAATAATTATTACTAAAAAAAAAACTTAAAAATGTACAACAGAACAAGTTATTACATTTGTCAGATCTTCATGAGACACTTTATATTAAAATTATTTACTATACCTAAGTGTGTGTATTTAATTTAAAATGTTTACAAAGTATAAATATGTTTATTATATTATAAGTATTTTTTTTAGATATTTATAATTATTTTTATTTTATGTTATTAATATACCTATAAAATAGACGCTCTATGAGCCAAAATAATTCTCAAGTATTAAAAAATTAAAAAATACTTTCACACTTTTTGAAAACGCTGTTAAAGTTAATTTAAAAAATAAAAAATCAAGTATACCGCCATGTTTTATTGGAATTAAATGGACAATAATAGCTCTTATAAATCTATGTGAATCAGAAAAGTTATTAATAAAACAAAATCTACCAAATAAAAAATACTTTTTAATGACATATTAAACAACAGATTCATTAGAAAATCTGTTTTCCGTAATTCGACAGAAGAACGGCTATAATAAAAATTCAACTGCATGCACTTTTCATTGTGGTTTCGGTACTATCTGTTCTTATAGCATAATGAAATGTTCGAAAAGTTGTAATTGTGAAGAAGATAGTAATACTTTTTCAATATTAACACTGTACAGATGCCGCCATTTTTAAATAGTTAATGATTAATCAAGTGTCATACCTACAAATTATTAAATGTACACAATCCTAAAAAGACATAATTATGTCTATAAGAAAGTGAGTGGTGACATAGAAAGTATTTCTGAAATTAAAATAAAGTGAAATTTTGTGCGATGAAGTAAATATTGGTATGTGAGAGAAAAAGGTCTGTATCATTATAAACATACAAAGATCAAAAACCTTTCATTAATTAATTAAACGTTTTTATACAAATAATGTATTCTTACTTATTTATAATAATTGAAACAAAATTTAATTTAAAATTACATTTTATTTTTGATTGCTTGATTATTTATACGAATATTAGTATTAAATGAACATTAAAGGTTCTCAATATTTTCAAAATTTGATTAAGAAAATAATATTAATTTAATTAAGAATAATAATAACTATAATCTTCCTTTGTATATTAGGAACCTATATTATACATTATAAATTATTAGTAATAATTATACCCTTCCATAGTTTTTCCATTACTTATATTTCTTTTTAATAACAATGAGGTACAAGCATAAAATCCCCATCTGATAAGTGTATAGTAGGGTGACCATAATTTGAAAATTAAAAAACGAGAAAACAATAAAAACTAATGAATATCGTAATAATTTTCTACAAACATTTTCATAAATCGGTTTTAAAATGTTGAAAAAAGGTCATCGACAATTTACTAACAATTTTTTTTTAAAAAATGGTACATAAGAAAAACGGGACCACACTTCCAAAAGCTGGTCAAAAACTTAATCGTTTAAAGTTTTTCGGAACAACACGGGTCGCAATCCTCAAAAAGGGGACGTATGGTGGTCACCCTAGTGTATAAGTATATTTTGATAAATTTTTGATTGTCGCCCAGTGAAAATTCCTTAAAAAATTCACTGATATTTGGTATTCAAATGTTTAAACCATTTTAATTATAATGAATGTGAAAAAAATCTCATTACTTTGAAAATTTAAATGATCAAAATCAGTTATTACTAACATTTAAAATGTTCAATGTAAATGGACTACCAATCAAGGATTAAAAGTGTCGTTAAATATCTTGATCGATGTAACAAATATATGTTAAAAAAATTTTAACAAACAATTTAAATTAATAAAACATGAAAAATAAATAATATTTAGACTTTTGGAACTTTCGGTAAAAAAACTTTAAAATTAGATCGTCACCTTGTAAAGAACATTATTTATACATCATTGAACTATTATTATTATTGTGATTATTATTACTATTATTATTATGATGTGTAGACGTCATATTGGTTAGTGAGGAAATATTATTATACGTTAATTAAAAAACACAAATTTAACATAAAAGATTATTTATTATGTTTAAAACGATAAAAGAAGGAATTATGATACTCGTATAAAAAGAGGTTCTGCATTATTGGCATTCTCAACTCAACTGTCCGATGCCTGTGGCCAGGGGAACCTATCCGGCCAAAAATCGAGGGTGGGATCCGCTGGATCAGCGAATTCCAACTACTCGTTCCCGTGGTCACATATACCAGTGTGTAATGTGTATACATAATAATAATATAATGTTAATGTTAACGTTATAATAATATAATAATAAGCCACTACACAACATTTAGAACTGTGACATTTAAGGTGTACCTAAATGGACCAACCCAGAATTACACAATAAAGCTGTCCAGCAGATTGCAAAACTGAGAGTATTACAACACAATTAGTACAATAATATGTGAAGCCGTTTTGTGGACATGTTTTTGAATTCACGCTTATTATTGGAATAGGTATGCTTTAATAACCATACCTACTAAAATATACACAATATATTTTTGAACAATTCTAAATTATGAGGAAATTAACAAGTTTTTTTTTTAAAAAAAAATCTTGGTTTAGTTATTCTTTATATGTAGGTTTATTCAAAGAATCGAAAAATGAATCGTTTACATTTATCATCTTAATTACATTGACTACACCTACCGAAAAATGGATTAGTGTTCAAGTCGAAATACGAAGTTCATAGAAAAATAAAATAATCATAATTGTATAATTAATGCATCTCTATTATACAATGAAGAATGTATTTTGAGTGTCATTTCTTTTTGCAAATGCAAGCATTTTATATCAAACGTTTCTTTATTATTTTTTTCCCTAAGGCGGCGTCTTATATAGTATAATATAGTCTTGTATGTATTAAATTACATACTTATTTAATTGAATTATGAACAATTCAAATTGTTCTGTTGATTTATTATTTTCTTCTATTACTGGGCGGCATAAATTTTCGCGTCTCATCTCACTAGACACAAAGTACAAAGATTCTTTTTACATTCTTAATTGCTATGTTTACTACCGACCATGTGAAGTTCAGTCCACTAGTCAGACCAAGAAATCTTGGTTACGAGAACCCTTTCTTCATCCCTGCAGTAGGGCAAGAAAGGACTTCGTTCTTGATCTTGTGTTTTTATAGATACAGATATGCAATATAAAAAATGGCCATATCTTTATATATTATACAAAAAGTCAAGGATAGAAAACTTTTTTAAAACAACATTTTTAAACGAAATAATTAAAACGGAAAAAATCAACTACGAAAATATTGAAAATCGAAAACAATAACGGAAAAAATAGAAAAATGAAATCAAAACGAACAAAAAAATACAAATGCTTAATAATAATTAATAATATTAATTTTCAATAGAACTCAAATTGTGTGTATAGAATATTAATTGTTGTTAAAAATAAGTTCTTAAAAATAGCTTTTAAAATATAGATGTAGGTATTGATTTTTAAATATTATAATTATATTATAGAATAGAACATATAATTATAGATATCAGTTAAGTATTAGGTATACTTCTTGATTTAAATATTATTGGTGAAAAACGTCTAAATTTGGGTTAAACCGTATTGTTAACATAATTATTAGTTTTTCAGCTAATTCTATAATTGTCTATAATATAAATTTTGTTGTTAAAAATTATGATATGAAATTGTTTAAATTTATATTGGTCTATATTGGAGTATAGCACAGTTATTTAAAATCCGTATCTGGAAAATAACCATTTAAGATTAAAACATATACAAAATAGATTCCTCTCTTATGTCGCAATTTCTTTATTTCTTGACATTCTACTTCATTCTCGCCTTAGCAATCCTTTATACCGAATGCTTCGTTCAATAAATAAAGAACTCTCATATTTTCTGTCTTAATTATATTTAGTCGCAAATTAATTTTATATTTAATGTATATTAATCGTATATATAAGTTGTTTCTATCTAATTATAATACTGTAATAATTTATATTATATATATCTACTTACAAAATTGCCTATTGGAGTTAATAAAATTCATTTTGTACATCAGGTTATGGAAGAATGATGATATTGTTGATGAATGGTGAGAAAATGACAATTCGTAATGGACATAAATGTATCTACCGATTTCACCGATTTTTTTCTGCATGCCATGGAAATAATGAATAGTATAATCAAATGGCTTAATGGTTAGTCGAAGTTTATTTCAGTATATTGATGGTATAAATTTAGCTGTAGTTAGTTAGTTAGTTAGTATACAAGGAGTTAAAATTTAATTTATTTAAACACTAAATATTTGTATTACCATTACACATTCTCTATATACCCTCTACATTATCTTATGTATTAAAAACTAAATTTATTTTAATAATTATATCATTAAAAGTCACTCAAAGTATTTTCATAGGTCAAAACACTAATTTTGGTATAATAAGTACTTACAACTTATCATTTATATAATATAAATATATTATGCAATATACCTAAGTAGGTATATTAGATAATATAATTATATTATATATTATATTAAAATATATTTCTAAAAAAAAAACATTTTTTAGTGAAAACCCATATTTTACACACGAAATCTTGAACAAACACAAAAAATATAAATGGATATCAGAAAATCGTACGTTGCATCGCAACTAGGTGCGAGTTCTTCGATGATATATCACTTTCAACAGGTTAGCTTTAAGAACTAGGTTTTCTATAAGTACATTTGCAAGGTTCCTTTTAGTAAATAATATAATTGTTTGTTAAATATGACTGTACTTCAATATGCGGCCTATGTGGGCTTTATGGTCTCCAGTAAATTGTATTAATTACAGAATATCTATACAAGTCGAAATACAATATTTAGTCTTTAGTTATGCATTTTTTAGTTAAGTGTACTTGAAAAGGAACGTACACATCTGGGTACATTCAACCCGAGCATGTGTTTTCACATAACCATATCTAACATATCTCTTAACGATACAATTTCACTGACAATGTCTAACCTTATGTCTCCTTCTCACGGTTATATAGATAGGTTTGGCAACTTATTACAATTACATGTATCAATCTGTGTCGTTAAGGATTACTGAGCTTCGACAGCTGGCTTTCTAGGGAACCAACTATATATTTTTATGTATCATATACCAACAATAGAATAATGATAATAATATAATATTAGTCTATGGTGAATACATTTTATACTTTATATCATAAAGGTTATTTAGGTATATTAGGTTATAAGGCAAACCCCCCAGCACAAGGTAATCATATATCGGTACAAGACAGGATCTTAAGTTGCCAAACCTATCTATATAATCGTGCTCCCTCTCAACGTATTAATATAAATAAGGCATACAGTGGTGAGTCAGTGAAATTTTATCGTTACTCACATAATGTAAGAAAGTAGCAGAAATAACATAATATATAATAATATGTATCACTTACAAATCTAAATAGACATTAGACATGAGTAATTAAGTACGTATGTTTTTTAATTTTAATGTAATTTATTTGATGAGTGAGAGGTATCTTATGTGATTAATGTGGATTGAAAAAATCGTGAATTATTACCCGTTGAAATAAAAACCATTTAAATATCATTTACATTTAAATAAATGTGTTTAAGTTAGTTGCTATGTATTACCTATTTAATAAAAATATCCTCATTTCCAAATTCAGGTTAAAAGACGAATTTAAATATAATTTCGCAAATTTTTTTTTTTAAATGTTTGTATAGTTAAAATATTAAATAATAATGGTAGTTTATTATATTTTGGTTCTGTTATTACGGATGTTCTTATTGGATAATTTATTTGAGATTATAGTTAAGGTTGTTCATTATTATTTAATATTTATTTTAATTGTAAAATAAGCACAATGGTGTACTACTCAAAAGTTAGTATGGCAATTATTATTATTTTAGATAATTAATTAACCACATTACTTAAAATAATATATTAA
The DNA here is from genome assembly GCA_025469235.1 of Pemphigus obesinymphae. NCBI lineage: Eukaryota > Metazoa > Arthropoda > Insecta > Hemiptera > Aphididae > Pemphigus > Pemphigus obesinymphae. The sequence continues at coordinate 11,638 of JAIPRL010009570.1, forward strand.
AAATTAACAACATAAATCTGGGAATGTTTAAAAAAAATTAAGTAAAATAGGGGATCATTACGGTACCACGGGTATAGGTCGGAATGCCCCGTTCACTATGCATAACAGCTTCGGCTGAGTGAACTCCCGGCCTAACCTCGGAGACTTCGTTTTTCGGGGGGTTTTTGGCTCCGTAATGGCTGTAGCAGGAGCTACTCTGTGGTTTAAAGCTAAGCTTGGCTAGGAAGAAGTTCCTTGGTGTTAGGGTCCATACGGTGTTGGCACGGAGTCTACGGGCCGCACCGGCAGTCCTGTACGGTTGCCACTCACCCGAGGTTCAATACCGCTTTGTCGACAAGAAACACCGAAGGATACCGGTATCCATAAATCCGGTGATTGTAAGATAGGCACTCTTCCGACCAGTGTCGTACATCGGGACTGAGGTATGCACTCAACCTTTAACTAGTACCCGGACTTATATTCCGGCAGATGCTCGTGGTCCATAGATGACAAGGGATCGCTTAGGTGATATGCCGGGCGCTCCCTGAACTAAAAGAGGTATTGAATAGCACCTAGGTGCCGTGTGAGTCTTATCCCTTACCGGACTTGACAAAACCCACTAATGTTAATAATAATATTCGTATTTGAACAGCAACCTTAATATTTTAGTTTAATTTGCGAAAAAAAAGTCATTATTTAGTTTTATTACTAAAATGGAAGTATATTGTCACTATATACATAATTATATAAATTGTATTTATTCCATACTGCAGTGATTTAAAATACAAGAATTAGCCATTTAAAAAATATAGAAGACAAATTTTTTTACTCGTTGCCTACTTATTTTGTCTTTTTACCTTGAATTTTGAACTGAAAAAAAAAGCATTCCTATAGAGGATTTTTATAAGAAGAGGAGAAGAAATGGAATAGTCGATTTTCTGGCTGTATATAGAAGAATAATGAACAAGTGTATGACGAATTAATAATAATAATAAATAATATACCTCTATATTATTATGATAAATGCAGCAGAAGAAATATTTTTATTACGATTAAAAAAATATGGAAGAAGACAATTATGACTAAACTAACATTGAATAGAATAATCAATAGTATGATAATATAAAATATACTCGTAGAGTATTTCATTGATATATAAATTCGTACATAATTGTAGTCGAAATCCATAACAATCGAAAAATATCTTTTATTCCGTGGATTATATTTCCAAGATACCAAAGAAAAACATCTTGCCACAAAAATATAAAATAATAAAATATAGGTACCTAATTAAAAACACTAAATATTAAAAGCATTCCTAATCAAAATATATTTTGTAAGTACCTATTCCTAGAACTACATAAAACTAATTATTTAATATCTTATATATTATGACAATAGATTTGAAAATACCTACCTAATTATGATTTGTACTGATATATACGGATAAGAGAAAATGAGCGTAACTCAAAGAAGTAGCGGATCCAGGGATGATGGATAAATCACAAGGATTGGCCAGTAATTGGTCAACAATGGTTGGTTGACAACTTTATTAATAATAAGTAATATTTGTTTTATAACTGATTTTATGCTACTAAAAAAAAAATCATTTTTGGGGAGCGATAAGAGCCAACCTCCATGTGATGTCCCCGGGTCACGCAAATAGGCTCTTATAAGTACATTATAAATGTATAAGTAAAGGCTAAATATTGTATTTCGACTTAAAGCTGATTTATTGTAGGTATATAGATATTCTGTAAAAAAAAATTACAGAAGACTACATAGTTCACTGTAGCTGCATATTGAAATACAGTCGTATTTTAACAAACTATTATATTAAAGACACGTTCACATAGTGAAAGTGGCGCAAGAAAGTAGCTGTCAAGATATAGTACCTATTCTCCCAAAATCATTTACTTATAATATATAGGGCGTGATAGACACTATCACACTATCATGAAAATTTGATAATGCGAAAGAGACTATCATGCCTTATTTATTATCAAACGTATATGATTTTTGGAGAATACTATCGTGACAGCTACTCTTATACACTACTGACATTGAGTGGGCGCAGCTTAACTTACTGAAATGAACCTTACAATGTACAGAAAAATTCGTTTTACATGTAATCCCAACGAAATTGATTACATCGAAAACTTCACATATAATTGCTATATGTAACGTAAGCTTTTCAGACTTAAATTTATATTTTTAAGGGGTATTTTTGGTGTTTAACTTTTCCTATGTAAAAGTATCGGTTAGCTTAAAAATGTTTTTAAGAAATATATAGTTTTAATATTCAAAGATAAGTTGAAAATACTTACTATAAGAAAATATGTGTAGAATATCACAATGTGACAATAACAAATGAGAACACCTGACTTGTATATAATTATTAAAGATGCATAAATATAATTTTAAATATACAAGATAATTATTAAATTAATAGCATAATTTTGCAAACAGTAAATTAAAATTGAATTTCTTTTTTCTTGTGATATAGTCATAGGTAGTATAGTCATAGATAGTATAGTCATAGGTAGTACAGTCATAGATAGTATAGTCATAGGTAATATAGTCGTAGGGAGTATAGTTAGTAGTATAATCAGAGGTATATTGAGTATAGTATAGTATAGTATACAGTAGTATATTCATAAGTAATATATTCATACGTAGTATAATCATAGGTAGTATAATATAGTTAAAGGTAGTATAGTCATAGGTAGTATAGTCATAGGTAGTATAGTCATAGGTAGTATAGTCATAGGTAGTATATTTATAGGTAGTATAGTTATAGGTAGTATAGGTATAGTCATAAGTATAGGTGCTTATACCAAAAAAATAATGAATACATTTTTTTTACATCTATCTAAATTGAAAAACCTGCGGGGTCCACACCCGTATGGCCATATAAAATCATTCCTGCACTAATCCTAATATAGCTCAGTGGGAAAAAATGTATTCATTCTTTTTGTATATGTACTCATACGAATATAAGTATGAATACATTTTTTTTCATCTACCCATATTTAAAAACCTGTGGGGTCCACACTCGTTCTGTCCAATTTTTTTAAAATTTTAATTCAAAATGTAGGTATATAATACAATTTTGGTTTAGGTACTTATTTTCATTTCTTTCTCTGGTAAATTTAATTGAAATTTCTTTCTTTATGGCCATATAAATTCATTCTTGCACCAATAACAAATGACCTTAGTTGGTAAAAATGTATATTATATATACATTATAATATATAACACTAAAAAAGCAGATTTTTTATTCTTTCATGCCTAATGTTGTGTCTACTGATTAAGTACTTATTTATTTTCAGCCCCTCCCCACCATTCAAAAATCCCGAATACGCCACTGATCGCCTTGTAAAAAACATTATTTGTACATCATTGAAGTATTATTAACTGTAATAATTAAAGTGTATATGGACCAATACAGAATTACACAATAGAGCTGATTGCAAAACTGAGAGTATTACCGTACATTTAATACAATAATATATTATTGTATACATTAATAAATACATTAATTCTATAATATTGTAAAAGTTATTATAGTTAATTTGTTTATCTGCTAATATTATTATGATAACAAATAATGTATAATACAGGTAGCTAATCGTATTATTTCATTTTTTTTCACTTCATTTAATTATTTACTATATTGTATCTTACATTTTTAGTTGTATAGTGTATACCTAGAACTAAGATAGGTACCTACTTAAACAAATTTGCTTAATTTTTACTACTTTTAATATTAGTTGAATATTCGTATAAATATAATATTATGTCTATAAAATAATATTTATATTTTAAATAGAAAAATATTTATAAGTATGTGTTTAATATTTATTTATGTACGTATCTATATCAAATTAAGTCAATAGTCAATATAGAAAAAAAATCAATGTTTAAAAACAAAATTGTAAACGCAAGTAAAATCTTGACTGAGCCTAAAAAACATATCTATAAGCATTTTTGTATTTTTAAAGTTTAATATTTTGTATTGCTTAATACCAACCTATAGGATGTTAAAAACAATCACCTATACATTTAAATGTTTTCAGATTAATTAAAACTGTACAATTAAAAAACAAATAAGTATTTTAGGATAGGTATATCTGTGTATTTGTACTTGTAAAACGAGACCGTTTCGATGAGACCGCGACGTCGCATCGAGCAATAAAAATAATATTGTCAAATGTCAACAAATATTACGAAAACGATTTCTAACAATAAATTCAATATTGGACTATGACAGGCGGTTGTGTCGTAGGTTTGTCGGGCGACGAAAACCCGATTATCATTTCGTAGTTCAAAATATCAAAGATGGACCGTCGAAATATAACATATTATTATACTCAATTTATATTGTTAACGCACTCTATCGGGTGAATAGCCGGCGCGTACAATTTTCTATGCCGGTGGTATAGTAATTTATAACCAATGGTATTATAGGTATGTAGAGGTAGTCATTTATTTGTGTTTATACAAATTTTCAGTGAAAAATATAGCCACATATGTAGGTATAGCTGTTGGTCACATCTCGTTATTATATTATCTGTGGTTATAGTCTTATATAGAGTAGTGCGACTGAGACAATTATTACATAAAAACATAATAAATACAGCCCGTAAAAAACTGAATTGAATAATTTAGATTTCTGGTTGTGGCTGTCCATCCGTCCGTCCTGTCGATACGTTGTCATGGTTACGCAGGACATTGTCAATTTGACAATCGATGATATTCCCTACATTATAGTATTCGTGACGAACTAAGATTAGTCATCTCTTTTTCTTTTGTGTAGGTACTCGGCACGCTGTATAACGGAATGTGTATATAATTTTATTTTAGTTTTTTACCTCCGTAAAGAAAACTGGCCGGAAAATAAGAACCGTCTCGCGAATTATACCCGATGACAATGGTTTCGTGTAATATAATATGCTTGGGAGTAAACGAAAAACAGAGTAACGTGATTATCGCGTGTGCACATAGCATTTGCATGTTTACGCATTCAATATTATGTTGTAATTAGCCACTACACTATAACTGCACCGGCCATGTACATACGTACGAGTACACACCAAACACGATAATATATTTTCGTCTAAATGCTACGTAATATGGAAAATTCGTCTCGGCTCGCGTCCCGACTACGATTATTGTTTTAAAACATCGGTGTTTATCGTGCCGTCGTTTACATTAAATAACTCGACTATTACCATTTTGGAAAAAATTCCCCCGCGGGATAGAGATGAGAAGCAATAATTTCCGCTAAGTGCTGCGCGCCGCGCGTTTGTCGATCGGAATTCCCCCGGTCTCTTGCTCGGCGGCGGCGAAACTACCTAACCTACTATTGGTAATCGTAGTTATGTACCTAATGCAGGGACTGGAACCGAACCGAAAAGAACCGGTTCTGAACCCTAAAACCCCCTTAAAATATTAGGAACCGGAACCGTTATTAAATATTTTAAAAGAACCGAAACTGGAACCCGAACCCTTTTTTTCAAATGAGGTTTTTTATGGTTCTGAGATTTTTATATTTCAATAAAAATGATCAAATGTATAAAATAATTTTAGAGGATGTCATACTTACATTTGCTGTCTTTGTCTTTTACATTTTATAATTTTTTTTTTTTTTTATTCTCTTTACAGTATTATTATTATTATTATCATTATTATTCCTGCTTT
>JAIPRL010009571.1:0-17318 GCA_025469235.1 Pemphigus obesinymphae
TTTTTGTTGACTTAACTTATTAACTTAACTTATTTTTGGCTGTATTAACTTTTAATTAACGAGTTACTTTTAATTAAAACTCAGTTAAGTTAATTTTGAAATAAAAGATACATTTTGATTTCATATTATGCATATTGTCAAAATGATTGAATAAAAATAAAGTTGTTTTTGTCGTTTCTAATAATTCTGATATTATAGGAATTATTTATTTTCCGAAAATATAAATAAAACAAGAATAACTATAAATTATAATTTATATAATAATCTCCCTATAATAAAAATTAAGGAATATATTAGATTTCCCACTAATAAACAATGTTTAGGTAATGAGAAATGTCCATTTGTTAGAATTTTGAAGAAAAGTGTAGGTACCTCCTACTAATTAAAAATTTTTATGAACCTATTTATTATTGCTCATTTTAATAATTATTATTATTATAAATACATTGTAGTATTTTCATTAACATTATGTCAATGATTATTAACAATTTTAAAATGCTTAAAATTAAAAATAACAATATTACTCAAAAAAAAAAATTAACTTAACTTAAGTTAACAAGAAATTTTTTTTATATTAACTTAACTTTTAACTTAACTTAATCGTTAAGAAAAAAAAACTATTAACTTTAAACTTTTACAATTTTTTTCTATTAACTTAACTCAACTGAGTTTAAAAAAATCATTAACTTACCCAGAATTGATAATACCACATCACAATGGCTGTTTTTACTTGACCTGTACTAAACTATTCCACTAATTTAATATCTGTATTTTCTATACAATGATACTATCGTTCCTATCGACAGTTACCACCCCCTCTAAATATCTGCTATAGTCATACTTTTACCCTTCCCTCTCTTTCGTATTCTGAAATTTCATATGACTGGTCTAAAGGTAATTATAATGCAAACTTAATATTTCTTGGATCAATTAGTTGAACTGAATTTTTTAGTTTTAATTAAATTCTAATTCTATCGATGAATTTTACTTTCTTTTACATTTATATATATATATATATATATATATTTTAGAGTCTTATATACCTAAAAGAAGGGATACCAAATTTAAGTTTCCTCTTTGGTTTTCTAAAGACCTGGTAAAATTAATAAAACAAAAAAAATATATCATACTATCTATAAGATGTCTATCTCTAACATCGATTATTTAAAAATTGAAATTTTCTTTCGCTCGTTCAAAATGTAAAACTCTAAGTAAATTAGATCATTCTCGTTACCTTAATGATATACAATATTTTCTGAAATTTCAACCTAAGAAATTATGTCTTATATTAAAAATCTTAAATCAACAACCGGATTACGAAACACTATGTCTTTTAACCATCAAACAGCTGATAAAGGTCAAGATATTGTGAATTTATTCAGTAGTTATTTTTCCTCGGTATATAAAGAACGAACTAACTCCAATAATATCTTTACATCTCCTAATGTAATTGAATCATTTAGTATGTTAAATGAAATTCATATTGAAATTATTAATGTATTCCATGAATAAGAAACCTACGTTGTAAAACGGCTACCAGACCAGATAGCCTTTCTCCTATATTTTTATTTAATTGTAAATTTATCCTTACTTCTCCTATTACTTATATCTTTGATGCCTCTCTAAGAAATGGATCCTTTCCATCTTTATGGAAATTTACCTTTGTCTATCCTATTCTCAAAAAATAAAATAGATCCATAGTTTCAAATTGTCGTCCAACATCTATAATTTCTATTCTCCCTAAAATATTCTCGAAAATAATAACTTTTAAAATTATTCCTTTCTTTAAAAACATCTTAGTACCCTAGTAACAACACGGCTTCCGTAGTCATAAATCATCTATTACCAATCTAATAACGATCAAACATCATATCTTGAACTCTTTTAAGAGTCATCCTCAAAAAGACGGTGATAAGACTATAGCAATATTTCTAGACTTTGCAAAAGCATTTGATACGGTTGATCATAATATTCTGTTAAAAATATTGCCTAGTTTTGGAATAAATGGAAAAAGTTTTAAATGGTTCTCCAATTATTTGAATAATAGAATATAGATGGTTCAGCTAAATGAAATAATAGATAACAAACTTCAAATTAATTGTAGCGTACCACAGAGAAGTGTTTTAGGTCCGATATTATTTATAATGTACATTAATAATATTTGCAAAACGGAAATAGATGGAAAAATAGTTACCTACGCTGATGACACATGCCTATTATTTAATGATACTTTTTGGAATTTAGTTCATAATAAAGCGTCTTTTGAATTAAATAAATTACTTAAAGCATTGAACTCTAAAAAAATTATTTTAAACTTTGATAAAACAGTTTTTATGACATTCTCAATTAAAAAGTATCAAATTAAATTTGAATTTAAAAATTAAATTTTTAAATATTAACAGTAACAGTATAAATAGCGTAAACTTTACAATAAAAAGAGTTACAAAAGTAAAATACCTAGGAATGTTATTTGATCAAAATATGAGATGATCATCTCATGTCCAAGCCACAGCGATGCGATTACGAACATTAATATTAAAACTATGTAGTATAAAAAATTATGTATCTTTAGAGACTATGCGCATAATTTATTTATCTCTTTACAAATCAATACTATAATATGCTATAGTTGTGTGGGGAGGTGCAGCTGAAAATACTCTTAATTAATTAAAAAAACAACAAAATAATGTAACTTGTATCTGCCTCAATAAAAAAGAATTAGCTAATTCGTCCAACCTAAATTATAAAGAACTAGGTGTGCTTCCTGTAAATGTATTGTACAAAAATTTTGCTATTATGTTTTGGTATAAAAAATTCAATATTAATGGTAATATTTTTACAAAAAGTGAATCAAGAACATATAATGTTAAAGTAAATTAAACAAAAAAAAATTTTGCTCAAAAGTTCATCAACTATTTAAGTTCACAAATGTTTAATCAAATGCCAACTAATGTAAAAAAATTTATCCTTTTTAAAGGTAATATTAATTTTAAAAATGTTCTTAATGAATGGCTATTTAATGAACTTGTATAATTTGTTTCGTACTATTTTTATTGAGTTTTGTTTTGTTTTAGTTAATGTGTATTTTCTTTTCTTTTAATTTAAATATTTAATCTATAGAATTTATTTATTTTCTGTAATTAACTACTTCCACCACAAGCTATAGTTTTCAGGAAGTAGATAAATTAACATTTGATTCATTACTATATTTTCGTAATTTGTTATCTTTATTAATTTATTAAATCAAATAAAAAAATATATTATTTATACTGACTTCGAGAAAGCCTTCGATAGAGTTAACCACGAATTAATCATCCATAAACTTTCCAAGATTGGTTTCGCTAATCCCTTTTTATCCTGGTTAAATTATTTTTTATCTCAAAGAACCCAATTCATTAAATTTAAAAACTTTATATCATCTCCTATACCTGTAACTTCCGGTGTTCCCCAAGGTGATCACCTTTCTTCACTCCTATTTAACTTACTCATAAATTATGCTGTATTTTCTATTACTCATTCTAATATTCTTCTATTCGCCGATGATGCGAAAATCTTCAAAACTATTACATCTATTTAAGACTGTATGATGTTACAAAATGATTTAAACAGTTTTAATGAATGGTGCACGTTAAATTATCTCTCTCTTAATACCGACAAATGTCAAGTTATCACATACACAAAAAAATATAAACCAGTTAACTTGAATTACTGTATATCTAATATAAATCTATTTCGTTCCTCCCTAGTCAAAGATTTAGGTATACTGTTTGACTCAAAATTACTATTCAACACCCACATACTAACGATCCAAAATAAAACTCTGTCCTTATTTGGTATAAGATTAAACGCAATTGCTCAGAATTCAATGACCCTTTCACTTTCAAATGCCTCTATACTTATATTATCCGTTCCTTACTGGAATATGCGCCAATAATTTGGGATAATAATAGCATTGTACATACCAACCAATTTGATTCAATCTAAAATAAAGTCCTTCGCTTTATATGCTACAAATGCAATATAGCTAGAACACTGCAGCTGGTTACGAAAATATTCTATGAATCTTAAAAATGGATTCTTTAAAAACATATAGGATAACTGCCTATAACTCTTTTCTCTGCAAACTATTAAGTAATGATATTGATGACCCATTTCTATTAAGCATGTTAAACTTTAGAGTATCTAACCATAATACCCGCAATTATCATTTATTTTATAATCATCAGTTCTCACAAAATTACATGTCAAATCACCCTATCAATATTTTAATGTCCCATGGCAATAATCTTAATGATCATAATCTATTTAAGTAAATTATTTTCTGTCTTTCTTTATATTAAATTTGTATTTCATTGTTAATATTATCTTACATATCTATATGCATTTATCATCATATTATCATTACGCTATATTGTTTTAATATTTTCAATATGTTTTTTTCGCACTCTTATGTTAATTGTTCTCATATATTGTATATAATCTATTAACTATCTATTACTTTTTTTTCACCAATGTTATCGTTATCACTGCATTTTAAATTAGACAATTGTCCGTAAAAATAAAATACAATTATATAATGTATACCAATTAAAACTTAACTCCCAAAAATCAAACTATGTCTAGTTAAAAAAGGTTATCTTCGAATTTATTCAGTTGGTAGTTTAAGATAATGCCAAATATTTTATTATCTATTATAATATACAAATCATATATATTATAGATCATTATATAGGCATATCATAATATTATATTTATATGAAACATACTAACAAAAATAAATAAAGTACCATGGTACAAGGTCATGGAATAAACTTCCTAATCGAGCGAATTTTATAAATATGCAAAACAGTCGTATTAATCAGTTAGTAATTGATTATTATAAGTAGTAGTTTTGTTATCTATATATCACTAAACCGTCTAAACCTATAAGATACCTAATAATATTTAATAATTAATTTTATTGTAAATAGTCGTGAAAAAAGAATGTAGTTACAGGTTTAAAAGATAATTATATTTTATACGTTTTTGATATATTTTCATAATTTTTGATATTAAAATTAAAAATACAATTTTATTGAATACAAATTTTGATTGGTTTGTACGTAATAAGTAATCAAACATTCTTAAAAAAAATACTTGTAATTTTAGACTAGGTATATAAACTATAGTCTACGAGAATTCATACTCGATAATCAATAATAATATCATTTATAAACACTAGCTATTTATGCTATAGGTAATAGCATTGATTATATATAACTTATATAACTATATATAATCAATGGTAATAGGTATAATATAATGCATGATATTTTATAGTATTAATATTTTGGTAGACCTGAGAGTGAAAAAGAAACAAAATATTCTTATGACATTTTCAGATTAAAATAATTTCATACAGAAATTTACAATAATTGAGAAAATTAAGATTAAAAATAATCCAGTCAGTGGGTGTGTGAAAGCTGTTCGCTCGTTGGATTGCAAGATACTGGATATTGGATTTGAAAGCAATGATTATATGAGGACACTTTAAACTGAAATAACAAATGTTGTCACAAAACTTAAAATTAATATAAAAAAAAGCAAGTCAGTATAGGTGGAAGCACTTTGTTCGTTGGGTAGGATAGTGGTGGTGGATATATTGAATTTGAAAGCAAAGATAAATCATTTCTTTCTAAAAAAAATTATTCTGAGCGAAGCTTCGATGGATATACTTGACAGTTACTGCAAATTATACTAATAATATAAATATATGATAATATTATATAATACAATGAACAAAAAAATTTGAAAAAGTGCAAAAAATTATTTGGATATAAAGGAATTCAAATCAAAGACCCCTCCCCTATGCATGACAACACCACTAGACTGCATAGACCACTGTTGTACAACATAAAAAAATATATCTCTTAAACGAACATAATAAAATCGTTAAATTTCAATTTGATATAACTTTAAAACCAAATCCGACAGTCAATTTCTGACTTCACCACTATTTTTTTGATCAAAAAAACAATAGTAAAAAAAAAAAAGCGAAAAATTGAATTTTCTTGTAAAGTAGAAAAGTTGTACCTATTATGAATTAAATGTCTCAACATTGAATATTGCTACAAATAGCCTAAGAATTGTTTAAAATGGCTTTCATATTAATATTTGACGTATATAGGTACGTTAGTGGTAAAAATTTCATGCATCTTTCATTTCTAGCATCAATACATTCGGAGTTATAAAGAATTTTACCACAATCGTGTTTTCTGATTTTTATGCTAATTTTTTGATAGTCATTTTTCTTATGTGTTTATCGAAAAAATTAAAAAAATCTAAAAATTACCTCTCTAAAGTACCAACTAGATGCAATTTGCTACTAGAATATAGTGCTACATGTAATGATCGGAGCACTTCTTTTTATAGATTTTTTAGGTACAGACATAAAAAAAAAATACATCATCGTATAACGAATACATTCCTCGATTCGCTCAGAACCTAAAATCATGAAACACGATATTAGAGATTTTTTTGAATATATGTAGTCAGAATTATGTATACGATTAATTTTTTTATTAAAATGTTCGTTTTAAAACCTAAATTTATCTTTCTTAAGAATTCAAAATCTTGAAATCTACAATTGTTCTAAACAGCTCAAAATTTCAAAAAAATGTTATTACTGTCGAAATTTTAGAATTATTATTTTCGGAATTAAAAAGAAATAATAAAAATTGATATTTGGACGGAATCGTGATTTTATCATTTTTAAATCATTCATTATTACTAATTATTATAAACCATTTATAGGTACAAGTAAATTATATTATTTTATGAAGCCTTCTCCTGTATTACAGACAACAGTCTACTACAAGTACAAAAAAAAAAAAAAAAAATTGTAATTGTAAATAAGGTACTATATTAATACCTACTTACTATTTTTTTTTTTTTTTTTTTTCAAAATAATAAAATATCATAAAACCATATTTATAATTAAATTTACATAAAACATATTCATCAGCTATAATTATTAACAATACGTACCATGAATATTTATTTATTCGATTTGTTTTATATGCATATTTAACGATCGATGATAATATATTTTTCGTTTATACTTTATAAATTATGGTGTAGGTATGTTGTAAACGTAATAAATATTATATTTGAACACAATATTCACAATTCACAATTCACAATATATATATGTACACAGATAAATTTAAAATGATATACATACACCTAACAGCGGTGAGGTTATAAAAATATGTTATCAATTACGCACGACGTATATTGGTGTCAGATTATTATCCATTAGCCGCAGTAGACTTTCGTATGGCGGCCCCACTCCTTTTGGGGGACCCATTGTTACGAGGGAAAACAATATATATTTCTTGTTTTAATATACGTATATATTACCATTGATTATATATTATAATAATATTTATTATATAATATTATAATTATAATCAATGATATTACGTTACGGTACGGAACGTTATAGTATATAATATCGTTATGATTATATATAATAGGTATATATATATATACTATATATAATCGATGATAATATGTATATTATATTGTATGGAGTAGAAAATATTATATTTTACATTTTGCCTTTTAACGATTTTTTCATTTTGGTGTCAGATATTATGTATTTCTCGAAACATACATAATATATTACAAACTGTATACGAATAAATAAACTGTAGGTACACTTTATCGAATGACATTATCGGGGTTTCGTTATCTTAATTGATATAAATATTATTAACACAGTCCGGGTATTTTTTTATCACACCTCGTATTATAATATAATATATTATCTGGCGGCGGCACGGTGACCGATCACTTTATACCGTCGTGCATCGTCTGCTATAGGAATAATAGATTGTATTTTTCCGGTTCATATATTTCATGACGTAGTGATGCACAAAGCAAGACCAAGACCGTGTTAATATTGTCAAATCAGTCTTGGTCTAAAGCATAGGCGCACATAGGGGGGGGGGGCTAAAGGGTGCTTAGCACCCCCAGGGTTCAAATTAGCACTCCCGGTTTCCCTGAGTAATTTATTTCAATATTTCACCAATCATTTGTAAATTATTGGAGTTTACCGGTTCGGATAAAATATTTTTTTTTCCATTACGATAAAAACAGTATTGTGTAAGTGCACGTTACAATTTTCGTAATTCGTATGTAAACATTAAACAGCAATCACACTGAAAATCATATTATCTTACTTTACGTTCTTATCTTAAACTGTTGGCTACGAAATCACGAGTATGTTCAATTTATAACTGATATTTTTACTAGTAAAAATTCATTGAAGCTAAATAATATTTATGACTTTATACTTTTAGATATTGATTTTTTTATATAGGTAAGTATAATTAATTAAATAAGTTTTGTTTTATTATATTTGTATAAAAATTTTAAATTATTGTAATGTGGTTTACTGTAGTACCGTAAGGGGGTGTGGGGGACAAGGGCCCACATGGACCATAAATTATTCTAGCACCCCCTAAATTCACACCCAATGTGTGCCTATGGTCTAAAGATAAATAATATATTTAATTCATTAATTTTTAGTTCATTTGGAAACAAGACTTGCGAGAGTCTTGCAGTCGAGTCTTGGTCTTGATCTTGGTGTTGCATTACAAGTCTTGGTATTGGTCTTGCTAGCTCTAGTACCTATACCGTCTTGGTCTTGGTCTAGGTCTTGCATTTTTGCAACACTAAGACCAAGACCGAATTCCCTCATCACTAATTTCAAGTATTTCTTATCACAAAGCTAATTAAAATTGCAATCGTACAAATTATGTTTTGAAAATATGGCGGTATCAAAGTTCCGAAATGTTATGACAACGTTAAAAATTCATAGGTGTCTATCGAACGCTACCTACTGGTAAAAGAACCTTTTCGAAATTAAAAATGTTGAAATAATTCTCATCGTTCTTCAATGACACAAGAATGTTAAAACTCACTTTCGCCCACAGATTAAAACCGTCTTGTAAAATATAGATTTTAATGATATCCTCAGAGAGATTACCGTGAAAAAATCAAGATGAATCGATATTTTTTTTTAAAAACGATTTTAAACGTAGTATTAATATTTACTGTACGTTAATTTACTTTTACTACTTTTCATTCGTTTCATTAAATATTGTAGAAATAATGAAAATCGCAATCACTTTGCTCTGTAAATAAATATGATTTTTTTTTTAAATTAATACATTATAAAACAAAATAATATGAAAATTTCAATTAAATTGATCATTGTTTTGTTTATTAAAACTGGTTAATTAATAAAACTATTGGTTGGTAAAATTAAATCAATTAGTATTAGGAAATAATTTTTTGAGTGAACCCCAAAATTTTTACTGCCTACAAATGTTTAATCAAGCACTGTCAATTATAGGATTAAAGTGGTACAAATATGTGTCAGAAGTTTAATGGAAATTTTTCATAAATCCATAAAAAAAAACCTTTACCAACTAATAGGTACCTATAATAATTAGATACGATTTTACCAATAATTGTATTTTATAGTTTACCTGTATAAAGTTATAATGTTTATATGTTATATAAAAGTTATATAAAATACTTATTAATACAATTTTTTAAAATTTTAAATCATTTTAATACTAGTACGTATAACTGATGGCGTACTTAGAGAGGTGATTAGGAAGATATATCTCCCCTTTGACTTTTCGTCTATTGTCATTATTTTAATTAATTCAAATTAGAATATTTACTTTTTAGTTATACAAATGTATATTATCATTTTTTGTCAAAGAAATCATTTTAATTTTACCAAATTATTATTATATAAATAAATAGTTTGAAAAAGATTTTAAAAAAGGAGTTGTCTGCAGTATACTATAGTCTATAGTATTGTAAATACCAAATATATTTAGGACTTATGATTGACATTTACGAGTATATAATATATTTGTATACATTATATTGGTTTACCTTAATTAATGTTAAGACTAAATTTTACTGAATTTTAATGTCTTTAAGATATAATATTAACCTACGAACTCAATATTAGAATAATTTTCAATAAGTCAGTTCAGTTTTATTCAACCAAATTAAGTAATTTTAAGGATACTTGATACCTATTTAATGGCCTAATTTTTTGTTATCAGAGAGTTGTAAAATCTAATTTGTTACATTATCTAACCATTCTAACTTTTGATTTTTTTGAACAGGGACAAATCAATTTTTCTCCCCTTAATAAAATCGTAAATACAGTATTACCTATACTTAATTAATAATTATTAAGATTAGTTTATTTTGATAGTTACGAGTATTTCCTTCGTTATTGCTTTATTTTGATATAAAAACAGGTTTTTAAACTAAAGAATTTAAGTATTTACTTGATCGAAATAATAGGCTTATTAGGTATACTGAACATTGAATATGAAATTGTTAAAATAAATAGGTAACTGTATGAAAAATTGAAAATATCTACTCGTATATATATCAGAGTCTATTTGTGGGTTTTGCAGCAAACATTTAGTACGCAGTGGTAAATGCATATATTATGTGTCAAAAATCAATAGATTCAGCAGGTAATAGTTGTATAAAATATTAAAATTATATTAAACTGAATAATATTTCAAAAAAATGGTTAGTTCGTTTTTTTCTGTCAACTTTATTAAGTTAGAACTTAAAAATAAGTATATGAATACATTTTCTGAACTTAGTTAAAAGTAAAAATTTTAAATAGTCGAAGGAACAATGAAAAACAAATTAAGTTCTCAAAAATTTGAATTATTGCATGCAGTATTTTCCAAAAATAATATTTCGATGTTGTAAATGTATTTCTTAAACGAGGGTAAAAGTATGTATTAAATAATGAAAATTTAAATTTTCCATTTGGCTCTAAATTTAATTTACATATAACCGTATACAATTTATTGGAAGAGAACTCGTCAGTTAGAAGTTAATTATTATCATTGGCTCATAATAGATACTAAGACTATTACCTACTTATATAATAATACTATATATGTATTAACGAATATTAATATTAAATTAGGTATATAATTTGTAATTATTATTTTAAATAGATACATTTTTAGTTTCGTGTAATTTACGCACCCAAAATAGGTAAATAATATTATATTTTCTTACCTTTAATAGTATTTAAAAAAAAAAAAAAATCTAAATTCAATAAACATAAAAATAATTTTACCATTCGATGAAATCACAACACTTCATATTAACATAGTACACTATAATCGACTAAACTCGAGAGGAATCTATCGATGATAACTATAATAAAAATCTATTGATAGGTAATTTTAAAATAAAAATAATAGTAAATATGTATATAGATATTTAATTTATACATATATGAGATTAAACATATACCTATGTATACTACCTACTATATATAGGGACGAGCCATTTACATTGACCCATTATCGCGCGTAATCAATGAAACCTATTTACACGGGCCGGCCGGCTTTCAATATGATAACAAGTAATAAAAAATAATAATAATAAATATCATTAATTTATTTAAATTTAGTTCCAGTCATGTGGGTCAGCATGTTTATTTATGTTCTTTATGTTCTCAACCTATTTTTTCGGATCTCTTTTTAGACTCCTAAAAATTAATTCGTCTGTCCTATTCGATTCGTTGTCATAGTCACAAGAAAGAATATGTTTATTTGACAATCGACCATTCTTACAATTAATTAGGTAGTCATATTGTTACTAAGGAAAAAGAAACTAAGTCCGTCTGTCTCAGTGGCGGTTTTATGGGAGGAGGCGATAGGTGGATCGCCCCCCTTCCTTTGACCTTTTTTTAAAATTTTTATTGGTTGCATTACTTTAATGTATATATATATTAAATATATATATATATGACTAAAGTCTATAATACATTATTCAAAATAAACAATTATGATTCTAATGTTTTGTCTAAACCACTAGCATTGTGGTACATAACAAAAAGTTATTATTTACCTCTATAGTCTGTACTGATTTTTGATGTCTGAAGAAATAAAAATCTCGATTTAACAAAATCGTATTTTTGACGTTTTCTCATCATTTTTTGGTAGTATTTTCTTACACATTAATCGAAAATCGAAAAATGACCTCTTTAAATTACCAACTAGATGCAATTTTCTACCAAAAACAGAATAAGCTCGTAACACTTCTTCTGGTAGAAAATTTGTTAACAGAGAAAAATAAAAAAAAAATAAACATCATTGTAAAACAACAAGCTCCCTCGCTACTCTCAGGATATAAAATAATGGCCAAAAAAAAAAAATCGGGAATATAAGTTGTCTAAACTTATATTTAAAAACCTAAAAGTAAAGTGTATGTTTGAAATATAAATGAAAAAAATACTTTTTGCCTTTTCCCTCCTCATAGTTTATTAAGAACCGCAATTGATCTGTCCTTACAATTCATTACCATAGTTACCAATATCAATATTTACAATTTGTATTCGTTTTGTCGGCTTTAGGTTTCTATATATAAGTATAGTAGGTTTAAAAATCGAGCATTCTCAACTTGTTTATTTATTACTAGTACTGGACATGATTTAAAAAATAAGAAAATACTTTTTATTTTTACTTTTCTTGAAATGTAGTAAAAATTGCCTATATAAAACCCCTTAAAATAATCTAGTGAATATCCTAGATCTTAAAAGGGTTCTAGTCAGTTAAAATAAAATCGGCTAAAGGCGTAAAAAGTTACAAAGATTTTGATGCTAGGTTGATCTAATTTTAAATCTGTAAAAGTAGAAAGATTCCTTAGCGTCTCCATTTAAATTAATCAAAGTAGTTTTAAAATAGGACTGTGTTTCATAGTCCTAAAATAAATACATTTTGATTAATTATGACTCTAGGGTAAATTTACATTTTGAAAATTGCCTTGAATTATCTAAAGAATAATAATAAGATTAATATTAAGAAATATTTGGATTTCCATAGATTTAAATCGGATCAGCTTAGCCCCCTAAACCTATGTCCAAATGCTTTTTTTCTACAAAAAAATAAATGAAATTTGTGTTTTATTTTACGTTATCGACTTGTAGGTTTGAGTTACAAGAAAAATAGCGCGAGAGGAAATTTCGGAAATATATTATGTTGGTGATAAATGTAGAGGTGTGATTTAAAAATATCGGAAGAGAATTCTTGTCAGATTTAGAATTATTAAAGAAAGAAAATATGTAAAATTATGTAGGAATATAAAAGTCAGCAAAGAATAGAGAAATTATTGTTTTGGGTGTATGTATATATGAACGTTTTAACTACAAATGGACATTGAAGTTCAAAAAAAAAAGTCTATCGAATATCGAATAATTTAGGAAGTATTCTTGTTGAAATGTATTACAAAAGAATTATTAGTTTTAGGTTTACAAAATATAATCATTTTTAGATAAAATAATATGTTTTATTATATTTTATAGTACATAATATGTAAGTATTTGTATAAATACCTACTTTTATTTAGCAAGTATAGTAATTGTATTAGGTACCATTGATTTTATTAAATTGGTTATATAAAATCAATGTTATAACTATTACTATTTTATTTCGCTTTAAAATTTTTCCAACTGACTTTATTCGGCGTGTGGTACAACTTTGAATTTTGCTTTTAAAATTGAATCGATATACACTGCAGTAGAGCATTATGATCACTGGGTAACTGAATCACGTATCTATCTGAATAAAATAAAATAACAAAATATTATTTATGATTATTATTAAAATAATGTCAATTGCATAGAGATTACAGTTAGATATTATATATTATTATTAACGTTCATATTATATTTCCAATATTTATATATGATGTAAAATTAAATATTAAATGTAATACCTATCCGTAATACACCGAGTGATTTTTAAATTCTAAGCATAGCGAGAAAATTATCGATTTTACAATGATTTTTATTTTTTTTTCTGGAAGCAAATTTTCGACAAAAATCAAGGAGCCGGGCAGTTTTGGCGTTGGTATAATATCGATAGAAAATCGGCTCGAGATAGTGTACTCATAGATATAGATAGATATACATGGCATTTTTCAAGCAATAGTTTCCTTAGGAAGGAGAACAACTACTAATTACTATAATACGCGGTGTATGACTCACATTATATTATTACTTATACGGATTATATTGATATTTTAGATTCAAACGATTGAAATAATTGGCCAATATTATTATGCGGTTTATATTTTATTATATTTGTGGCTACTAGAGTGCTATTTCCGAGTTATTGTAATATTTAATAAAGCGTATATCTGATTAAAATGGAATTTTTATAAGGTGTATATATGTGTATATAGGTGGTACATAGTTAATCGAAAAATATTAATTTTAATATGACGTTTAACCAGAATATAAAGACAATGAAGATATTACGTTTTTGTTATAAAATATGTTGACCAATCGAATATATTTTCAACATTTACATAGGTACATTTTATTAATGGATCATCACGGTATATTAACAAGGGATGAAATACCTACATTATAGTGTATGCTATTTCATGTATAATAATATTAAAGGGATATTTAATGTTTTTATATGGATAAATCATAACAGTAGGTAGGTCTATATATTTAAGTAATATTGTATTATACTATAGTATATAAAATATAAAATCATGGTTAATGGTAATTTTATTATATTCCTGAAATAAAATAATATGGTGACATTATAAAATGTTCAAATGTTTAACTGTAATATTTGGATATACGACAATAGATCGTGTGCGACAATTGGTAATATGACAAATGGTACAGTGTCGTAAAAAATTAAAAAAAATAAAATTCCCAATTATGTTATTATTGTTTATAATATTTATTACACATAGAATTTAACTAATAATCGAACATAATATTATGTACCTACAAATTGTTAAAAAATGATGTAATCCAAAACTATCCAATAGCCAATAGCCAAATCAGGCATAATGTATCCCGATAAAGTACATAAATCGTGGTGACACACGAAATTTACTCAAAATATGATGCATTCAAAATCAGTTGCACTTACAAGGTATCGCTCTCAAAAGGAGTTGCAAGGAGCTACTTCCAAAAGGTTTTGAACAGGCCCGGATAATTCCAAAGGCACAACTTCAACGGTTTTTATGTGACAGGCCTTTTTTTTTTTTTTTTTTTGCTTATTTACATTTTTAAAGAAATAATTTTGTTATATAGTTGGTAGAAAAAAGTTGATGACATTTACCTTTTTTTTTTTGCCCTCTTCCACCCCACACTGAGCCTTGATGCGCCCCTGGGAATAAAAAATAGGTATTAATTGACATCTGACCATGTCTGACGATACAGTTGACACGTTATTGATATGATGCTTGTAGTAATATTGTGTCGGCAGCCATATAAATTATAATTTATGTAAAAAATTTAAAAATGAGCTAAAATTCCATTATTTTTTTTCTTTTATTGATGACCTAAAAACTGTAAAAACGATCATATTTTTTAAATAAAAACATGAAATCGAAAATTATTTTTGTACGTAGGTTAGTATTTTTTTTTCGTTCAACATAAACCACTTTTAAGTATATAAATAATAAATTATACTTAAGGTTAAACATTAATTTTATTTATTATCATATTACCTATACAAAGTACAAACTGTAGATACTGTCGTAACATATAAGTAGATTACTATATACATAATTAATATCGGTCGATCACATGGTGTAATGTTACCACTCATGGTCGACATTTTTCATACCTTCAAATTTAATTTAAATATTTAAAATTTACCTTTAGGATATTTGAACATTTATTTTATAATATATCGACACGCCGTGGCCATCTTATTATATTACAAATGTGAAATGGCAGTGGCTAAATAGCTACAGCAAAACGATAAAATAATTTTTACTATCTATCTACATATAGAGTTTAATATTCCATTACAAAATCTAAATACTACCATTACTGATATTTTCATAATCTTATTCAGCATCAGGGGCGAAAACAGAAAAAAATTTCGGGGGGGAGGGGGTGTTTTTTGATAATTTTTTAATTTTATATTTGTATAAATTAATCATAAAAGAATCAAACTATACATTATTTGTTATTGCATATATTATAGATATATTTTAGATATAAATTTAAAAATAAATTTTTTATAAATTGCCAAAGACGGACAATATAATTTTCAAAACTTTAAAATGTGCCTTTACTACCTAGTATATAATAGATATATGTATCATTGAATTTTATACTTAGCCCTTATGAATACAAATTCATGTAAATAATTAATTATTATAAATTAAGTAGAATCTATTGAATTATGTATATACATACTTATAAGTAGAATATAGTATAATATTTTAGTCATATTATTTTTGTTATACATAAATTAAATGACACGATCTATTTAAAATGATAATATATAGGTGAAATTTGTATATTATATTATTATGTAAGATTAACAGAAATTTTATTATTATTATTATGATTATAAAATATATATATTATATATATTATATAGGTATATAAATTTATATGATTTATTTTTCGTACCTATATGTTATTAATAAAATTATTTTATGATAATTTTTTACTACTTTTTTATAGTTTTGAATTTTGGGTAATTTTAAAATAATATATATATATTTTTTAAAAGTTTATAGTTAATATTCCTACCCATCTGTAATATACCATGTACATAACCTGTATCTTACATACTTAGGTATATCATTTATTAGGTATATGATGTTTATATATATATAACATCTCAATTCCTGAGTAACATTAACCCTACTTAGTTTTAGTTTATTTTTTATCTCGCATAAAAAATTTCAAGGCAGGTTCTCTATTTTCTTATTTTTCTGGAATTTCGGAGGGGGTTTCAACACCCAACCACCCACTTCATTGCGTTCGCTCTTGTTCAGCATATTTTAAGAATTAAAAATTATTGTTGTAAAAACTAAATTCTAATTTTAGATCCTGAGCGTGATTTTACAATGATATTTATTTTTATACTTAATTTTTTTTTCTGTTAACAAATTTACTACCAGAAGCAGTGCTCCGTTTTTTACAATAAAAAGTTTTCTGATAGCAAATTGCATCTAGTTGGTACTTTAGACGGATAATTTTTCGATTTTCTTAATAGTTTATTTTAGTGCGTAAGAAAAAATTACCAAAAAATGACAAAAAAAAAAAAAAACTGCAAAAATACGATTTTGGCACATCGAGATTTTTTATAATAATAATAATAATAATAATAATATTGTTTATTCAAAGAATAAAACGGGCAAATTGCCCAATAGTACAAGTAAATAAGTAAGTTTAACAATAAGTTGATACGGACATCATACAATAA
>JAIPRL010009572.1:0-17313 GCA_025469235.1 Pemphigus obesinymphae
CTAATATCGGTCTTTGGCTTGAAAGAGAGTTTTCTATCCGGACTTTGAATGATCTACCTTCTAAGAAGGAGAGTATAAGTTTGCATAGTTGTAGTGGAGTGTTAAGCATTTTTAACTTGTGGACCAACCCCTGATGCCAAACGCGATCAAAGGCCTTTTCGACGTCTAAGACGTCTAAGTATCTGAATCGGAAAAGTGCACCACTATTTAACCATATTTGGTTACTTCTTTCCGGATTCTCATTGGTTGTTTCGTTAAGGTCGGGTTTTTCCGGATTTTCTTAGGTTTACTAATCAGTACAGGGTGATCTTGATGTAGTTGCTTACTATTTGGTAAGGGGTAATTTTGGTATAGTTGTTTATTATTTGGTATGGGGCGGTTAGGTTAGAACCTCCGTTCGTCTCCACTGTTCACCCAGGGCTGACGCACGCGGTCATCCAGACTGCCTCCGTACAACCCCTTCCACCCCACATCATCGTGCCACAGACTAACCACTTTCTTAGAATCCGACCCAGCGGTAACCCGGTCCTTCCTTTTCATCTAAAAAAACTATCACATCATGTTTAGAGGCAAAGAACGCCCAGCAGACAAATCGAAGGCCCTACCGAAAAATAAAACGGAAAATTCATCCACGTTACAAAGTTCAGACGATGAAAACACTATCTCTAACACTTCATCTTCTACTGCCAAATCATGTAAAGCTCTGATTGGAGAAAGCTAACTAAAAAACTTATGTCTGCATTTCCGGAAGCTGCCATTACAATCAAAGCTCACACCAGCTCCGGCCTCAAACTCCAATGTGTCGATGTCACAGGTTTCCGCATTGTCCAATGCTACCTTACCCAACAGGCCATTGAATATTATACCCTCCTACTCCCAGAGGAAAGACTGCTAAAAGTAATAATAAACGGTTTTTCGGTCGACGTAACAGAAAACGAAATTTCTGAAGAACTTGTCTCATTTAATTTAAAAACTCCATCAAAAAATTCTTTATCCACCTTGTCACTCTCCCGTCAACTCCAACTAGTAAACATATTTTCAACGAGCTTTCTCTTTTCTACATCCAGATCAAGGTCGAATCTTATAGATCAAATAAACCAGTTCAATGCTTCTCATGCCAGAGATTTGAGCATTCAAGCCTATACTGCGGTTTCGCACCACGCTGCGTCAAATACGCTGGCCCTTACTTAACTAAGGACTTCGTAAAACCCTCGATGCTGACCCAAAATGCACTGACTGCGACGGTATTCATACTGCAAATTATACGAAATGTTCTGCTCTTATAGCCGAAAAACCGGCTCTAAAACCTATTCGCCCTAATACCCAAAACTTCCCAGCACTCAAAAACAAAAAGTTTCCAGGTCAAGTTTCCACACAGTCAACCTCCAATACAGCTATTCATCAATCTTAATCTTCCGACCTTGACCCTTCTATACTCTCCTTCGCGACAGTTACAGCGAGATATGGATCAAATCATTAAACGTTTCAATGAGTTTACATTAAATCTCACAAAAAGCGGCGAAAATGTCAAACAGACATTAATTGTCCTAATTTTAATTCTTTCCCTTTTAATCTCTTTAAATGGCCAGTACTAGAATTATTTTCTGGAACTATCAGGACGTTTCTCGGAGATGTCTTGAGCTACTACACCTAACTCAAGTTCTAAAAATAGACGTAAAACTATTGAATGAAACGTACCTTGCAACCCATCGCCAGTTCAAACTGCCTAATTATTTCTCTTACTACACCAACAAACTCCAAATCGGCACCCAATTGCTAGCCGGAGGGACGGCCATCTTAGTCAACAGAAGTCTCATCCATCACTCAACCACAGTTAAACAAGTTCCATCACCAACACCATAGTACACATCCACATAGGAAACTCTGAACTAGCCTAATTTCAGTATACAAGAGCCCATGCACTGCTCTTGACACGTCTAATTTAGACGCCCGTTTAGACATCTCAGCAAATGTAATAATCGCGGGCGACCTAAATGCCAAACATCAATCCTGGCATAGTAGATTCAATAACCCTGCAGGCCAACTGCTTTTACAATATTCTATCTCAAGGCCCGATATTACTATAGCATATTACTCCTACTTCCCCAACACATTACCCAGATAATCCAAGATATGCTCCTGATGTACTCGACATCGTGATTATGAAGACAGGATACCTAGCCTATCAACTAGGCAACCTCAAAACCTCAAAACTTCTTGGTCGAACTCTTTTCTGACCACTCGTCAATATTACAGAGAAACAAAGAAAGCCCAGCCCTCCATTACCCACCTCTGGTATTCAGGCCGGAAAGCGTTCGTGCCCACCTCCAGTAATCAGTACGTCAGAACGTCCTGTCGCGCATGTCACCGCCATCTTCGACAAAATCCGACAAAACCAACCAAGTTTCGACTCCAAAAATTCTTTTTGCTAGGTTCATACTGGAGAAATGTTGCAAGCAAACTTCTTTCTTCACTTCCCACCGGCTCAGTCAATGCAAAAACTCATGATAATTCGTCGGTAAAAATTCTCTACCACGATTTGAAACTCTACATGTCCGTTAGGATAGAGTCCTACAAAACAAATTCTATTATTTTAAAAATAAATGATTGCTTGATTATTTTTTAAGGAATTATTTTGGCTAATGCCGTTTGGTATGTGTGTGTATAATGGTAACATTTTATGCATTTATTGAGGTTCTAAAAGTACTTGCTGAATATTGTATGATCATAATGTACCTATATACCTATATACATACCCAGCTACTTTAGGTGTATGGATACATAAAATACATTTTGTCTATAGGTACTTTTTTTTTTGATTTTTTAATTTACTGGTAAGTTTAGCATGCTATATTTTTTTTGATTTTTTTTACAGTACATGCTTTACAGATATAGATATCTCATATCTGAATCTGATATATTGTATATGTAAGCTCGGCGAATTTATATAAATTTTTACTGATGTTTTTTTTTACTTATTATAATCGAGTGACCGCTCTTAAGGTAAACAGCGCATATTAGATCTAGAAAAACCCAGTTCCTTCATATTCCTACCACTTAAATCACAAATACTGACAGCCCATAAGTATAGGAAACAGTAATTTTGGTGTGAAAATGGTTTTTAAAATAGCTATCGTTTTTGACATATTTTAGCTTATTGCAATTTTGCGCACTAGAAAAAATCTAAGCTCTAAGTTCAAGACGAATCAACATCTCTGGTTTATATTATTATACATACCCACACAAGCTAAAATGTATTTATAAGTCAATAATAAGGGTTGCCGTTTAAAAAATAAGAAATTGTGTTGTGCACTCACAAAAGGGTTTAAAATTTGAAAACTTCACAAAAGAAAAAAAATGATATTTTAAATCTCTAGCTATCCCATTTAATGAAATTTAAATGCAAGGTTATCTAATCAAAATATTTTGTAATATATATTCAAGACGGGACACAAAAGTATACATAGTAGTATTTCCATAGAGTATACTACATAAACACCGTATACTTTAAAATTATGTTGAAAAATCATGATACTGCATATACTTTTAAGAAATTTACGAATGAAAAATAATTCCTAAAACCGGGAGAATTTTCTTCATTTGTAAAAATAGAAAAAATGGTTTTATATATACATTGCATCGCATTACTTGTACTACGAGCGCCAGTCGTCTTTTTTTTCAAAATTTAAATTTTTTAAATAGATATAACTTTTTCTTAG
Source organism: Pemphigus obesinymphae (assembly GCA_025469235.1). Lineage (NCBI taxonomy): Eukaryota > Metazoa > Arthropoda > Insecta > Hemiptera > Aphididae > Pemphigus > Pemphigus obesinymphae. The sequence goes on from JAIPRL010009572.1 coordinate 3,720, forward strand.
TCTAAATAATTTAAATAGATATATTTCTCATGTGAAATTGACTCCCCTTCATGTTGTCCGATTTTTTCCAAATCTTCACAAATATTTTGAAAAAATTTGAAAACCATTATTTTAGACGTGAGAGGTTTTGTAAGTAGGGGGGAACTTTACGCAGTCCTCCATGTCGTCTACTGTATACCAAACCTTCACTAAAATATTATAATTTATTAGAAAAAATTTGAAAACTCATTTTTAAGATTTAAAAATAATTATTTTAGCCTTTATTATTCTTATCTCTCACAACGAAAATAATAGTTTTCAAATTTTTTTAGTTAATTATTACATTTTGGCGAAGGTTTGGTATTAATTGGACGACATGAGGACCCTCATAAAGTTAGCAGCACAACTATAGCAGACACCTATTAAATGTATCCAACATATTTGTTGGTAGTTTTTTTGGAAATTGTTGGAATACTTCAGAAGTTTGTTGGAAAATATTTCCCCCCCCCCCCGCAAGAGCTTTTTAAAGTTTTGCACTGTTAACATTACTGCATACTATTTTGTCAGTGTTTTTTTTTTTTTTGATAAAACTTATAGAAATTAATTTGTTGGATATTGTTAGAGTACTTCCAGCCGAAATTTGTTGGAAATTATTTATCCCACTAGAGCTCTTGAATTATAAATAATTGAAATATAAACATTTTTCCAGAGTGTTATTTCTTAATAAAACTTATAGAGATAAATTTGTTGGATATTGTTGGAGTAATAACAAATATCGTGATTTCAAAAACATTTTAAATGTTATTCACACGAGACTATGTTTAAATTATTTGAAAATATGTTTAAATACTTTTGAATTGTTTAATTTTCATTTTTCTTAATATTTTATAAAAAATTGCCTATACAAAACTCATTAAAAATCAGTAGTGTCTACTTAAGGAATTCTGTATAGACAATTTTAGAAACTTTTAAAAAAAAATTAAATCCAAAAATTTTAAAATATATAAATATATTTTTAAACTAATTAAAAAATAATTTTGAGTCAATGCAATATAAAATATCGTATAATACTATAGTAAATATCGTAAATATTGTATAAATATCATATAATCATGATATTTTATCGTGTACAAATGTATCAATATATTTTTTTTCTATTTTTGTAAATAACTACCTATAAACCTTTAAAATATTGAATATATCGAAAAACGAGTTTGTACAAAATTAGATAATGATGTTAGTTATAATTTGCTTTTATTTTGTACCTACATATAATATGTTCGTAAGTGAATACAAATGAAAAAAGTAAATACAAGTTTTTCATTGAAAATTTATAGGTACGACTTCCTCTACAATACACACACGTCAAAATAATTTCCAAAAAATTTCAGGGGTACTCCAACAATATCTAATAAATTGATCTCTATAAGTTTTACCAAACAAAAAAAAAAAAAAACACTGGCAATTTGTTTGCTGTTTGTGTAAAGTTAGAAGCACAAAACTTAAAAAAGCTCTAGCAGGGAAAAAATATCCAACAAATTTTGGGAGTACTCCAACAATATCCAATAAATTAATCTCTTTAAGTTTTATAAAAAAAACAACCACTCTGACAAAATGTTCTGCTGTTATTGTAAAGTTAGAAGCACATAATTGAAGAGCACTAGCAGGGAAAATTGTGTACAATAAACTTCGAGAGTATTCCAACAATTTCCAACAAACTACCAACAAATTTGTTGGATACATTTAATAGGTGTCTGTTATAGTTGCACTGCTAACTGTTTAAGGGTGACATGGGGGGGGGGCTGTGTGAAGTTGGCTCCCAACTTGAAATAAACTGTCACGACTAAAATAATAGTTTTCAAATTTCTACAAATTATTTTCAAAATATTTGTGAAAATGTAGAAAAAATCCGACGACATGAGGGGGGGGAGCAACTTCACACACGTATATCTCTCTATACAATTAATTAATTTTTCTCTATCCACAACTGTTAATGAACATCATTTAGTTTTATCTGTCATCGATAACATTTGGAAATTCAATTTTTAGCAGCTTAAAATCGTATTTTGTGCGGCTTTAGTAATGAACAAATTCAAGTACAAAGTTCTCATAATCATTAACCTCGGCTTTAGATCATACATTTTCAAACTTGGTTAGTGTTCCGAATACTTTTAAAATACTTTTTTTTTCAAAACACATAAAAATACTATATTCTTAGGATATTAAAATGGGTTAGGTACTTAATATTTATCATATTTGGAAAAGTGTTCAGAATTTTCATTTTAAGATTGTGGGCCGAGGAACAAATTGTAAAAATTATGAAAATATGGAAAACTCCAATAGTTTTTATTTGCTTGTCAACTTAAATTGTAAAATTATTTTATGTTTTGCATGACGGGGACATCAAATATACCTAGGATAAAAAAAATCTTAAATATACCACTGCTAATTAGCGACTAATGTAACAAACTTTGTATAGATTTCTATATTTTGAAAAAAAAAAAAACACTTGCAAATTAATGGAACATCACTGAAAATACATTACAATTGTTACTGTTTCTTTCGCTTACATAATACGTATGTACCTATAACATTATTGTTTATAATTAGTGTGTAATTTAATATGTTTTGTAGTTATATAAACGACATAACTAGGTAATTAACTATAACAATTTTGATTTAAGTTTTTATCTAAATATTAAATGTGTATTATTATCTATTGTCATTAACATTACATAACGAGGCTATTTAAGTTATCATCTGACAACTTACACGAAGCATAGACAAAGGTGTATTTGGATCGTTTCCAAAGTTGAAACGAGGTTCTTGTTCTTTTAAAGGCTGAGCTTTTGTGCGTCTGCTTAACCCATCCATTTGTCAGCAGTATTATGTAAACGTCTAGAACACTTGGGGTAGGTGGTTCTCCAGTCCCCCTTTTGTGCCCACTCATAGGACTTTAATCAAATGCTACGAAATTCGTGTTGTCGTAGTATGGTTGGCGGAGGATATGATTCATCGACCGACAATCACAGCCCTGCATTTGCTATTAAAATTGTATGTCCATCCGGTACATAAGAAATCGATGAAATCTGTAAACCCTCGAGAAGGTCTGTCATTGTTCTTCATGGAACCATATGATAGTCCTAAATTATCGACCGTCGAATTATTTTGTAGAAAAACAATTAATTGGAATAATGTATAGTATAGATACTTATGAGTACTAACAATACGATTTATGATTTTATAATTATTGATATTAAATATTTATTAGTATTTAACACTTTAGAATTGGACTAATATCAATATACCAATACAAAATAAAATTTCTGTATTTTTTCTCATTGTATAAAACGTGTTTTTACTTTAAATAAGTAGGTCATTTATTCGTATTGTATATATAAAATATATACAGGCACCTAATTTTTTTCAAGTACATATACTTAAATATTGCGTTTTTCGTCATTGATTGTTATATTGTATTTTAAATAAAATGTTCGTTCAATGTATATAATACGAGTATAATTATTATTGCTTTATTATATGGTTATAATGATTTTGTATTTTCTATTAAAAAAATAATCAGGTCAAATTCAATAATACTGTAATTATACAATTACATAATTATATTTTTTTGAATACAATTTTTATAATATATATTTATTTTTATTTAAACTAGGCACTCAAGTCAAGATCGAGAAAATATAGCCGAGTATTAAAAATAAGGGTAAGTACTTACATATAAAAATTCATTATGGAGCATATATATTAGAAGTTAAATTTTTAGACTCTCTTCAATTTATATTTAAGTACTTGAAGATTATTTAATACTTTAGTTATTACCTAATTAAAATGTTCTGGTAATTTAATTTAAAATTATGATTCGACGTCAAAACGCTGTTTTTTAAATACAATTTTCAAAATAACATGCAAACATCAGCAATAATTATTAACAAACTCTTATAATTAACTTTACGTATTTAATATAACTTAACTATATTAATTGGGTAAATTTTTAAGTGTATTGTGTAGTAACTAGTATTTATATATTAAATATTTTTATTTATGGATCGGAAATCTGTGTATTATACAATATAACATATATCGTATGCACATATAGTATACAAATTAAAAAAAATAATAATAACAGTTTTTCATCCTCTTATTTCCCAAACTCTAACATACTTAGGTTTGCACTTTAACATATTGAGTGAGTCGAAGATAGTTCTTGATAGTTAGGACAAGCATAGCTACCATACTATTGGACGGATTTGGTAATTATGGCCCGGTTTATACCAGAGACCAGACGTGGGAAAAATCTCATTTGCTACCTCGTGCGCCGAAATAATAATAATAATAATAGTATATAAAAATAAATAGTGAAAATATTTTTAATAATATAAAGTATATTCATGATATTTAAGTATTTAATTTTTATTAATTCATTTCATTCAGTTATTTTTTCCAGTGCGTTATTAATTAACCTATAGTATGCGCAATAAATCTAATATTCGTACACTATTATTAAACTACTTGAGTTAATAATGTTATCAACTATATAATATTATGACATAAGTAATACATTGAATTATTGACAGTAAAATTGTAAAAAAAAAAACGTTATTTTATGATAAGATATTTTATTTCGTGATATTGGGTAGATGAATTTGTAAAAAGCTAGAGCTTTTAAATATTAAACCATTTTTTTATTTCATGAACTTTTAAAGTTTTAAAAATAATATTTATGTTCTATACTCAGATTACGAATAGATAAGTACCTGTTAAGTGTCTGTTATATATTTTTGTAGGTGGAATTTTTATTCAATTGTAACTATATATAATATAACATGTTGATGTTTTAAAAAAGTAGCAATAATGCCCAAAAAAACGAATATATGACTAAATTTTAGATTCTGAGTGGATCGAAATATTTCTTCGTTTATGTTTACGATTTCGTATCTCTGTGAGTAATTTTTCGACCAGATGTCTTAATGTCATGATCTAATATTTTATTCATGTTTACTCTGTATTTTTTAAAGAAAAGTTCATCATAATGGTACTTTTAAGAAGTACTTTGTTAAGTTGTTGATAAACACATAAAAAAAAAAACTATCGAAAAATGGCGAAAAACGGATTAAAATAATGATTAATTATTCATAATTATTCCAAAATATTGTTTCTATACGCTTTTTAGACATTAGTAAAAGGGGTGTTATCGGTTTTTATTTGTAACCAAGTGACAAATACTAGAGCTAACATTAATGTTTAATGATGATCACTTACGGTCGAAAATAGTTGTTACTTATAATCTTTCTTTGAATACTCTAGGCCAGTGATGAATACATTATTATTTGGTATTATTGGTAAACAAATTCGTGAATATATGCTATTCTAAAAAAAATATAGGTCCCAAAAATATTTTTTCTCACTTCACTCGAATACCGAGTGACCTACATTTCGAAATTATAACTTTCAATTTTCAAACTTTCTTTTATTACATTTTTACATTATAAATGAAACGATGAAACTATTAATTTTACAATTATGTTTTTTTTTTTGTGAGCAACATTTTGGATAGGAGTCGAGTAAAAATTTCGAGGTAATGAGGTTATTTGATGGAAAATTAATTCTAGTTGGTTCTTTGAAGAGGTCATTTTTCAATTTTTCCACTAGTTTTCTGAAGTATACAGAAAACGTACAACATTTTTTATAAATTGGAAAGTCTTAATGCCTGAAACTTGAAATTTACAATAACCATTTACTAATATTACTATAGCACTATATTGACATGGTGAAATATCAAAACTTTTTAAAACAACTTTGCAGCTTGTTGACAATTTTTCAGTAATTTTGAAGTAGATTTTTTTATGCATAGATATATTGGATACGATTCATGTAGGATTTGGGTAAAAATTTTTTTTTTTTGATAAAATATTTATTTTAGTTGGTATATTAATAATGATAATTTTCAATCTTCTCAGTAGTTTAAATTAAATAATAAAACAAAATTATTTACACAATTTACAGTTTAAAGTTGTGTAGAATTGTATAAAATATAATGTATATAATATAGAATATAGGTAATGTATGATAATATAATGGGTGGGTTCGTTTTGGACTTGATACTTTAGACTTTAGAGACATCATTTTTCAATTATTCCAATTCAGTCCAAATCAATCTTCAGTCTTATCAAGTATTTGATATATAAAAATACCTTGAATTATTCTGTGCAAATACTATGCTAGTAGATTATAAAATATGCTTAATACAATAGCAACAAAAAATTATTCAAAAATAAAAATGTCACTATCATACTTATATTTTTCATTTAAGCATTCAAACCTACCTTAGACTCTCAAAATCCTAAAACTAAACTTAACTACCTAAATTCTAATATAATTTATTCTAATTTTAAATATATATTTATATTATAAATCATTCTAAGCATAAATATTCTTATACTAGTACATACACTATATAGGTACCTACTTACTTTTCAATTTTCATATTCAAACTTGATAAAATTATCAATGAATTTCCAGTTATAAAGCAAAAGCAAGTAAATTGCATAATAGACAATAGACATTTTAATTTAAGCTTTAAGCGAAATGTATAATTATAGTTAATTTTTTAAGTTGAGATAACATAACTGCAGTATAAAGCGAAATATAAAAGCTAGTACAGTTGAAGTTTATTGAAGAAGTTCAAGCTTTGGATAATAAAATAGGTACATGTGCAATATAAAGTATAATATAATAATACAATTTATTTTTTTAAATTCAAGATGAAAAATGTTTTTGAAGAACAGGTACTACAGAGTTTTATGCAATTTAATAATGTACTTACTGAAGTATCTTTTTCAATTTTTTTAATTGGGATTTTAGGAAACACGTTACTAATTTTTTGACAATATGTGGCAGCTTTTTTTATTATTATCTGCCATTCTTGCCGTGCCGCTCTTCCTTTTATTTCCATTTTTGAACTTGTCCATTAAAAATTATACTACACAAGTTCGTTAGTACATAATATTTCATATACAAGCACGAACTAAGATTATATCTTAGTTAATGTATACAAGCAATACAAGTAATGATAAATGATAAACTTAAAATAACATAAAGATATCTATACCTATACAGTTTCATGAAAAATACTAAAAAGTAAAGTACAATTTGAAATCCTGAAATTCAAGGTATTACTTATATGGCGCCTAGCTAGGCTAAATATACAATAATTGATGCAAGGGTGTGCGAACGCACACGCTGCCCTCCCCCAAATGACGCCCCTGATTACCGGTGTAATGCACAAAACGGAATTTCGAAATGGAAGCAATAGACCCATATAATAATATTGGCTTTACGTACGTGCTTTTTTACTTGGATTATTATTTAAAACGTGATTCGTGATGGCGTGGCTAAACGTAAAACGTACACGGACAGTGTTCAAATCACTGGTATACACGACGGCAGTACCTGCGTATAACCAGGTATCGGCTGTATAACCTCTCGGGGGGGGGAGGATTATAATATATATATATATATATGTTGTATATAATGTATCGCTCTGTATACTCAACCGATCGGTGTCGTTGGGGGACATAAACGATTCGATTTGTCTTTTGTGGTCTCGCGTGCGCGTGTGCGTGTCGTACGGTCGGCCGTGAGAAATGGCGGTCGATCGGAGACCCGCGAAACGCGTGTTCTCGACGGATAAGCCGAACACGTGAGACGACGGCGGCAATCGTCGTTTCGGTTAGGTTAGGTTTTTTTTTATTCTCCCACCGCCCGCCCAGGGGAAAACCGAACTCCCGGGGTTCGGGGAGGGGGGGCCCGTTCGGTAATTTGGTCTTACGACTTTCCCGAGAGATGAATTTTTTTTTTTCCGTTCGGTATATATACCTATAATGTGGCGCGCGTAATTTATTCGTTACATTCATCAATCGTATTCCACCACCGGCGGTTCGACCGCAACGATCTATGATGGAATCGGTCGTAATAACAACAAGCGATATAACCCGAATACGTTTTCGGGGTGGCCGAACGCACGACTCGGTCGGTATTGATGTGTTTTTTTTATTTCTTGTACGCTTTATTATTATTACGGGGTGAGGGGGGGGGGTTTTTTGAAATAATAACACGTCTCGTGATTTATAAAATATGTGTATACACAAATATCCATACGTTTAAAGACAGAAATCGTTTAAGGTTTGTATACATAATATATATATATATTACGGTTTATATTTTCGTACGTATATACGAAAATAACTAAATTTCGTATATTTATCAAACTATATAATATATCAATATAATATTATACGCCCCCGCATACGATCACGTGCAAGTATATAATAATATACGGTATCAGCTGCAAGTACGATATTTTAATATTTCCCCCCCGATCGCATTATTGTTAGTGTTATTCAGTCGCTGTTACTGTCAATAATCTATGAAATATGTACAAAAAAAAAATATCATTATTTATACCTTCAAAAGCAATAAGCTCGTTGTTTAGAAAATTGTGAATATTTCGTCTGAAATATCATCATCTGTGTTACGAAATCAGTCGTGTAGGTACACTGTTAAAATGTATTTAAATATTTATAATTTGTTAAATTTTCATTTTCCTCAAAATTCCCTGTATAGAACCCCTTTAAAAACTAGATGTATGCAGTATTTCAAAACGACATGTTGTAGATATAATATCGCGTATAATTAATATGATTGTAATTGAACGCAAATACATTTGTATACAAATGAAATATACTCAATTCTCATAGTTCGTCTTCTACTCATATATTACATTATAGCGAATTGTATTTTAAACCTATTTATTACACACATTGTACGTAAATACAGTCAGAAAAAACAAACTCATCGTCCATCGAACATGGTTAGATTTTCAGGTTTTCATACGTTTTATGAAAGAAAATATTATATGTATAGGTAAATCGAATAATCGATTATGAGCTAACAAATACATAATTAAAATTAAAGTTCAATATTAACCTTATGGCAATGAATTATAAAGACGGACGGACGAATACAACGAGGATATAATGATTTTAAACTTCGCCTGGTAACTTAAAACTACAAAACTAAAATACATTTTAAAAATGTTTGATTTATCTATTCCAGAATGTCGATAATTTATAGCTCAATTAAGTGTGGATTCAAGAGAAGAGAGCTAAGGAACTACATAAAATATATATTTTAAAAACAATTTATGCCAACTAAGGGATGATATCAAATTGAATTTTAATAATATAATAACTGTTATGAAAATTCTTGGCCCAGTCAGTGTATAGTTTGTCTGGTGTTTTTGGATATGAAATTTTTTGTTTTGATTATCAGCATTCAAATTTATGTAAGTAAAAGTCAAATCTTAGCAATTCGAACACATTTCATACCAAAATAATATATATTTTTGAAAAAACTAAATGGCTATTAAAAAATATTATAGGTACGTACCGATTTTTAAAAATGTTTGTATGCAGCTATAATGGTGTATTTTTAATCCTGTATTAAATTTTCAGGCCCTAAAAACTAAAATTAAGACTATTATGAATTAAAAGTCTCAAATTGCTATAAATAGCCTAAAAATGGATAAAAAATTTCGAAAGACGTTTGTATTAATATTTTACGCATATACGTTTGTGGTAAATATTTCATGACACAGCATTAATATTTTTGGAGTTATCATGAATTTTACCACAATCGATTTAACCGATTTTTATGCTAATTTTTTGATAGTTTTTTCTTATACGTTTATCTAAAAAGTTAAAAAAGTACCAAATACATAAGATTTTCTACCAGAAAATAGTGCTACTTGTAATAATCGGAGCACTTCTTCTTATGGAATTTTGGGGTACAGACATAAAAAAGATAAATAAATAAAACATATCATCGTAAAACCAATACATTCCTCGCTCTGCTCAGAATCTAAAATATATTGAAATTCGAATATAGCAGAAACATAGATCATGCGGCCACGATTCTAAAAGTGCCAAAAACCCTCTTGCAGGCATTAAGTACTGTACTCAGAAATAACTTTCGCGCTATAATGTATACAAATAAATAATGTACGTGACCGTCCATCTTAGTACATTTTTAGATTTTCGCCTACTTTATATTTGTCTTTATGACTAGTATTAAATAATGAACAAATCTTGTAGGTACATTTTTAATCAACTACACTTTGGGCTCATGAAAAAAATATCATATTAATTTCAACCACACAACTATATAGTTTTTACTTATTTTACCGTCATGTGTAATGAAAAGCAATGGTTTTCAGCAATATTATGCGCAAACAAGTAATTAGAAATTAGTTTATATTTTTTGAGCATAGGCGAGGTTTTCGTCGTGTTTAGACATAGACATTACTCAGGTTGTTATACAGATTACAGAGGTTGAATAGTTAGAATTTTTTCGATTCAAATTTTAGTTTTATAAAAACAGAATTTTAAGAATTGAGTTTCGGTTCTGGTTCTTTAAAAATAAATAAATGGAGGATTTCAGTTTCGGTTTCGTCTAAAAGTTTAAACTGATTTAAAAATATGTTTTACTAAAATATACCAATTAATAATGTCTCTACTATTTAGAATTTCTTAAAATAAATACAGTTTTCTATTCTTGTTGTGAATTCTATTTATTAATAAGTGATATGCGATAGGTACACTGGATATTATAAACATTGATGATGGCAAAAGTCGATGGGGAACAATTCTACTTTAGCTCCTAAGCGATTTTTTGAAAATTTTTTTTTTGCAAAATGTGTGTTTTTGTATGCTTTTTGTAATGGCACTTTAAAAAAAGTCGCTCAAACTTCTAATGGAAATTATGTTCAAAAAACTTCAAAATACTCGATTTTTCAAAAAATCGTGTTTTTGAATTAATAATACCAAAAAATTGTATTTTTGAAATTTTTTTCTTTGTATTGTTAGTATTTGTATGTATATTTGTTTGTACTAAAAATACCGTCGATGGTTCTTCGGATAATTTATTAACTATTTTTTACTGAAAATTGGCATAAACTAGTTGATAAGTTAAAGTCAACGTCAAAAGTTAAGTTATTGTTAACTTTTTAACTTAACTAGTTAGTAAAAGTGTACTGTAAGCTTATCAAATTATCTAGTTAAAAAATCTACAAGGAAGTTTACTATAAAAATAATAGTATTAATATAAAAATTGAAAAATGAATTAATTAATTAAAAATTTTAATACTGTTCTAAAATTAAAAATAAAAATAAATATATATTATAAAAAAATAACAATATATATTTAAGTAAAATATCCTAATGATGACTTGCGGTCCAAGCTAGTTGTTACCTATAATGTTTTTTTCAAATACTCTAGGTACATTTTGTTTTATATATTACTTAATTATTATTTTATATAATATATATTATTTTAAAAATTTTTTTTCTGTAAAAGAACATTTTTTCTTAAATTTTTAAAATAATATATAGGTATACTTTACAGCTTAGGTGCCTTTACACTATTTCGTGTCGTCCATAATTTAAGACGTCGCGTTAAAAATCCAGCCATCTGATTGGTTGATCACGTTGGTTACATTTATAATTAAATGTTATGTTACCAAATGTTACCATAGAGTTGAAATTTTTTCAATGTGGTTACAATGGTATACTATTATCACTGAATCGTGGTCCGAGCACAGAAAATATTCCGTGGTGCGAGTGTATTAATATTATCAATCCCATTGTTCCTTCACCTTAAATTCTATACTCGACTATTATATTTACTTTTTCTTTGTCGACTGCTCGAGTATATAATATGTAATATATTATAATATTATTATGTAATATATAAAAAAATTTAAAAATGACTTCATTTGTTCAGGTATGTTTTGCCTTTACCTACAACATGAGTTTTTATTTTTCGTCAACTATTATCATTATCAACATACCACACTGATATGATAGTATGAAAGGTTACGCGGTTACATTTACTATAAATCTATAGATACCATTCTACCAAGATCACGTGATAAAAAAAAAAAACACAATTAATTTATGGACGACACAATAGAAAGTAAAGGCCCCTTTACACGTAGGTATATAAAATAGACCTGAAAGTGCCAAACATTTTCGGACAGACCCGCTCGAACGATATTATTCTGAAGTCCGGACATCCGGTACCAAAAACTTTTTAAAACAAAGCTCTTATACGGCACGAAACAAATTTAAGACTTCCAAAAATATACGATAGTAATATACTTTCATACATTATTAATTTTGAATGTATTTGTAATGTAATTATAAATTGAAAAAAAAACACCCATTTGGGGTATTAACCCCTTCTATAACTTAGAAAATGGATATTATATTTTTTTATTAGGGTTTAGCTCTTGATCATTTTTCCACTCATTTTGTAGTCTTTTTTTGAATATTTTTTTTATCCCTTCCACACTATACCATGGAAATTAACGAACTCGTACTATAATTGTTTTTTTTTTTTCATAGTTTGATATATTAAAAGCAGTACTACAACAGTTTAAAACGATTGTTTGTACACAAAAAAAAAAAAACACATTTATAGACAATTATTTTCTCCATAATTTTTATTCTTAAACTTTTTGTTGCATGACGAACAAAAAGCAAGATATGATATGATATTATGAAAAAGCCGTTTTTTAAAAATAAAAACAAATCATATTTAAAAAAAAAAAATACCTACCTCGAGACGGTCACTATAGTATACGAAAAATGCATCTTGAATTTTTTGTAGATAATTATATCTTCTACCAATTTCACAAAAAAAAAAAAAAATTTTTATACGACGAGTAAAAAGTGAGATATTAACGAAAAGGCTAATTCTGTGAACTTTGACGTCGAATAACCTTTGGAGCCTAAGTGATTATTTTTCTCATTCGGATTTAAATATTATTACTATATACTACACTAATACTACGCTGTCGTCTGTCAGACACACAACAAGTAAAGTGAAACAATTTTTATTGTAGTTCTTCTGTGATGAGATTAAAAAGCGCGAGAAACGTATTATATACTAATTATGTTTTCATTGCCTATAGGTAGTAGGTATATTATAATAAATAATAATGAAATGCAATTTTGTAGATAGGTAGTTATTTTGTTCTCCGTCTCTCATTGGTTACATAATATCAAACATGCATTTCACAGCTATCACCATAGAATTGAATGAAAATCAGAGAACCTGATATATGGAAAAAAGTGGGGATGCGCTGCATGTCGTACTGAAGTTCATATTGTTGCTGACATACCTATCTATTTTGTCGTGGATAGGTTAGGTTAGGTGTTTGTAATAATAGTTTATCGCGTCATTATGGTTCATACGAGGGTGGTTCAAATATGATCGAGACAAACGCTGTAGATGGCGCGCGTGTATGTTTCGAAGGTCGTGGCTTTAGTATGTGATAACTGGGTCTATTACGAACAGTGTGGCATTGTTTTCTTCGGAGCACGTGTTTCACGCGTGTGCTACGACCACGAGTGAACGTCAAGTGCCGACTGCCGTTGCGCAACGTATTATTATTCGTTTTTTAGTGGGAGAAGACGTTAAAAACACGGATATTTTTGTGCGTTTGCAAAAGCAGTTCGGTAGTGAGTGCCTGAGT
>JAIPRL010009573.1:0-17311 GCA_025469235.1 Pemphigus obesinymphae
ACCCTCATACTGCTGATAATTCAAAACAAATTGAACGAGTTCAACGCAGGTTTCTGCGATATGCTAGCTTCAGATTAAAAATTCCTTGTGAACCTCATAATTATATGCCAGTTGTTATTGCTCTTAGCTTAATCTCCTTAGCTGAGCGTCGACGTATCGCTGGTAATAAATTTTTGGCAGGGTTATTAAACAATGACATCAATTCACCAATCCTTTTATCTTTAATATGTTTTAAAGTCCCGTCCCATTCATCTCGTTCCACTGTTCCCTTTTATGTTCCGCATTCCACCACCAATTATATGGCTAATGAACCTTTAAGGCGTCTCATGTCGATAGCCAATGCAGATCCTGCCTTTAACGATTTACTTTTAATTTGATGTACAATATCTATGTTTTTACTTTTAGTTATTGTGATCATATATTAATATTGTTATCTCAAATGTTGTATGATAAAAGGGCTTTGCCCGTATAATTATAATAAATAAAATAAAAATAAATAAAGTAATAACAATATGTATAGACATATGTAAAATTAATATATATTTTAGAATATGAATTTTAATTAATAATTAGTTTTAATTGTGAGATGTCACTAGTTTAACTATATTTAATATATATATATATATATCTAAGCAAATTAAAAGATATTATGAAATATACTCTAAGATGAATAATAGTTAAAATGTGTTCTTACTCATAATATTTTTTTTAAGTCTCTCCGTACATATTTTGTTGATTAGGTTTATTATATTTTTATCATTCATTATTATATGTTTTTCTTTATATAAGAGATTGGGAATTTGAAAAGGTTTATTTTACTCTTGCTTGATATTAATTAATGTTACAGAATTACGTTTAACAACGGCAATTCATAGAATTTAACCGAGAAATTCATTGATCTTAATTAATAATATTATATTGATTCAGTATTTTAAATTCAAATTAAAAGGTTAGTATTATTTACTGATTTGAATACATATAAAAAATATAACTAGGTATGTATATGGTATTTACTAAAAGAAATTAAGATGATCAATAGTTGATAAAAATTTTTTTTTTAAACAACCAAATTATATTAGATGCTTTACAATAGAAAAACTGATCTCCTAAGACGTAGGGCATATTTGATTATGTATATGATGAGCAAGGAAATCTAAAAATCATTGATATTAATTTTAAACCGATATTATAAAAAAAACATCATGTATTAATTTCAAACAATGATTTAATTTAATAGTATATAACTCTATAAATCATTATTTCAAAACTTCTTAACATGAAATATAAATTTACTTAAAAGACATATAGTAAATATAATATCACCTACAATAATTACGAGTACACACATGATGTTTCACCAAAATGTGTCTTATTGGAAAATTGATCCCAACACTATTCCTTCCGGACTTACAGCGAAATAAAAATTTATTGATTTTCAAAAAATGCTTATTTAGCCATCAATAATAAATAAATAAACTCGTACAATGGCATAATATAAACACGGTAAATAGGTTATTGTGACATTGTACATCAGAAATTGAATAGCTCTAATTTTATGCGTTATAATTTAAAAGAAATAGATATGGTTTTATTGAATATTATTAATTCAATGTATAACAAAAAATCAGAAGATGAATCATATAAAACTGCACTGAGCTTAATTTAAAACCATCAAAACTATTTTAGTATAACTGAGTGTGTATTTTGAAATTTGAATAGGCTTATTTTTAGATTATTTGTTCTATTATTACTTACCTGCAAGTAAGGAAGTCACTGTAGAATCAAATCAATTATTAATTTAAAAATTAGAATTATTGAATATGTATAAATAAACTAAAGATATTTAATAGTTATTTAAAGTAAAAATAAATATATATTTTAAATTATAACAATATGTATTTTAGAATATGATTATAAGGAACAACTAGTATTAACTGTATGATGTAACTTGTGTAACAATATATAATTTATATATCTAAGTAAAATTAAAAGATATTATAAAATATACCCTATGATGAATAATGGTTAGAATGTGTTCTTATTCAGAATCTTTGTTTGGAATTTCTCAGTACATATTTTGTTGAATATGTATATTATATATCTTTATATTTAAAATTATATGTTTTACATTATACAAGAGATTGAAAATTTGAAAAGATTTATTTAACTCTTGATTAATATACATATACATATACTGTGTTAGGATATAGGGCATGTTAAATTATGTATATGATTAGCCAGGAAATTAGAAGCATTGATAATAATTTGTAACCTATATTAAAAAAAAAAATTATTTATAAATTTCATACACTGTTTTAATTTAATAGTATATAACATTATAAATCATTATTTCAAAAACCTTAACATTAAATATACATTTACTTAAAACTTGTGTACTGAATATAATAATTCCCAGAATAATTACTTAAATGACGCTTAACCAAAATGTATCTCAATGGAATATTGTTAACAACACAATTCATTCCGCAATTTTAAAAATAAATTGATTTTGACAAAATGCTTATTTAGCGTTCCATATTAAATAAACAAATAAACTCGTACAATAATCTAATATAAACACATTAAATAGGTTATTGTGGCATTATACATCAGAAATTGAATAACTGTAATTTGATTCGTTATAATTTATAAGAAATAGCCATGGTTTTATTGAATATTATTCTTTCAATGTATAGTAAAAAATCCGATGATATATCATATAAAAGTGAATATTATGGAAAAACTACACTGGCCATTTAAAAACTATCAAACATATTTTAGTCTAGCTGATTGTTTATTTTGAAATATAATTAAGCTTATTTTTCGATTTTTTGTCCTATTTTTACTTACGCACACTTAAAGTAATAGCTGTAAAAACAAATCAATTATAATTTACAAACCACAATTATTAAATAGGTATAAATAAACTAAAAAATAGTAGTAGTAATTTAATAGGTATAAAAATAAACATACATTATTAATTATAACAATATTTATAAATAGAATAATATTAATATATATTATAGAATATGATTATAAGGAATACCTAGTTTTAACTATAAGATTTACCTAGTTTAACAATATATGTTTTACATAGATTTATGTTATATATATATCCATGTAAATTTATTAGATATTATTAAATATACTCTATGATGAATAATGGTTAAAATTAGTTCTTACTCATAAACTTTTTTGACTTTTAAGACTCTCAGTGCATATTTTGTTGATTAATTTTATTATATTTCTTTTTATTAGTAATTGTATGTTTAATTTATACAAGAGTTTGAAAATTTGAAAAGGTTCATTTTACTCTTGTTTGCTATACATTATTTTTACAAAATTACGGTTAACAATGACAATTCAAAGTATTTAACTGTTGTGAGAAAGTCATTGATTTTCATTGTTAATATTAATTTGATTCAGTATTCTAAATTTAAATTCTTCTAGGTAAGAATTAGATACTGCTTATATACCTATAAAATATATAACTAGGTATGTATACGGTATTTTCTACAAAAAATAAATATATTGAAAAGTTAATAATAAATATTTTTTGAAACAAGGGAATTTTATTACATGCTTTACAATGGAAAAACTGATTTCCTAGGACGTAGGGCATGTTAAATTACGTTTATGATTAGCAAGGAATTCTAAAGAGCATTGTTAATAATTTGTAACTGATATTATAAAAATAACTACATATATAAAATTTATATTTAAATTTGAGTACTTGTGGATAATTTATTTAAAATAAAATAAAACCCAAATCCGCCAAAATTGCCTTTTTATTTTATGCAAATAAAGCTATTATGCTTAAAATAAAAAGTAAATATTTGTAGATTTGGGTTTTATTTTATTTTAAATACATATATAAATTTTATACAATGTTTTAATATAGTAGTATACCTGTATAACATTATAAGTCATTATTTCATAAATCTTAATATTAAATATACATTTACTTAAAAAATATTGTATGTAGTAGTATATATGTTGTAGTAAAATGCTGAATATAGTAGGTAACTCCCACAATAATTACTTAGATGACACTTAAACAGATTGTATCTCATTGGAACATCGTTCCCAAATCCATTCATTCCAGAGTTATAGCAAAATAAAAATAAATTTATTTTGACAAAATGCTTATTTAGAATTCCATAATATATAAAAAATAAACTCGTACAATGAAAAAATATGAACACAGTAAATAGTGATATTTTACATTAGAAATTAAATAGCTGTAATTTGATTTGTTATATATTATAAGAAATAGCAATGGTTTTAAAAATATTATACTTTTAATATATCGCATAATATCTGAGAATGAAGAATATGAAACTGAATATTATTGTAAAACTGTACTGAGCTAATTTAAAAACTTTCAAACCTATTTTTGTCTAGCTGAGTGTGTATTTTGATGTATTTATGAACAAATATATTTTTCGATTTTTTGTTCTATTATAACTTACTGTCAGTTACCGCATTCCCTGTACATACACATCAATTATTGATTTACAAACCACATTTATTGAATAGGTATAAAGAAAATAAAGAAATTTAATAGTTATTTAAAATACAAATATATAAATAATATAAATTTTAACAATATTTATAAATATAAGTAAAATTAATATGTATTCCAGAATATGATTATAAGGAACAACTAGTTTTAATTGTATGATGTAACTTGTTTAACAATATATAATGTATACATCTAATTAAAATTAAAAGGTATTATAAAATATACTCTATGATGAATAATGGTTAACATGTGTTCTTACTCATTATCTATTTTTGAAATCACTGAGCATATATTTTGTTGAATAGGTTTATTATATTTATTTTTATTCATAATTATATGTTGTTTTTTTTTTATATAAGAGATGTAAAATTTGAAAAGTTTTATTTTTCTCTTGCATTATACACAATATTTTTTCAGAATTACGTTTAACAACGGCAATTCATAGAACTAAACTGTTGTGAGAAATTCATTGATTACAGTTAATAATATTAATTAAATTTACTATTTGAAATTTAAATTCTCCTATCAAAAAATTAGATGCTGTTTGGATACCTATAAAAATATAACTATTTATGTTTATAGTATTTTCTAAAATAAATTATTATAATGATTATTTAATAAAAATCATTATTTCAAACAAGGGAAAAAATATATCTTTATATTTAAAATTATATATTTTAACTTTTACAAGAAATTGGAAATTTGAAAAGGTTTATTGTACTCTTGTTTGATATACATTATTTTTACAGAATTACGTTTAACAATGGCTATTCAATGAATTTCAAAGTTATGAGAAATTCGTTGATTTTAATTATTAATATTAAATTTATTCAGTATTATAGATTTAAATTCTTCTATGTTAGAACTAGATACGTTTTGGATACCTATAAAAAAAATAACCAGGTATGTTTATGGTATTTTCTAAAAGAAATTAAGAAGTCAAAAAGTTAATATTAATTATTTTTGACACAAGAGAATTATAATAGATGCTTCACAGTGGAAGAACAACTGATCTCCAAGGATGTAGGTCATGTTATATTATGTATATGATTAGCTATTAAATCTAAAAAGCGTTGTTAATAATTTGTATCCTACATTACAAAAAAAAACATTATGTATACATTTCAAACAATGTTTTAATTTAATAGTATATAATTTTATAAATCACTATTTCAAAAATCTTAACGTTATATATAAATTTATTTAAAACATGTACACTGAATATAATAAATCCTACAAAAATTACTTGGACGACGCTTAACCAAAATGTATCTCATCGGAACATTGTTCCCAACTCCAATCTTTCCGAAGGTATAATGAAATAAAAATTAATTGATTTTGACAAAATGTTTATTTAACTTTCCATAATAAATAAATAATAAAATAAATAAATGAACTCGTAGAATGAAAAAATATAAAAACGGTAAATAGGTTATTGTGACATTTTACATCCGAAATTGAATAGCTGTAGTTTGATTCGTTATAATTTATAAGAAATAGCCGTGGTTTTATTTTATTATTCTTTCAATGTATAGTAAAAAGTCTGACAATGAATTATATAATAATGAATATTATTGAAAAATTGCACTGGGCATTTGAAAACTATCAAACGTATTTTTGTCTAGCTGAGTGTGTATTTTGAAATATGAACAAGATTAGTTTTCGATTATTTGTACTATTATTACTTACGTTTAATTAAATCATTGACTGTAAAATCAAATCATTTGTTAATTTACAAACCACAATTATTGAATAGGTTTAAATAAACTAAAAAAATTTCTTAGTAATTTAATGGAAAAAAATATATATATTATAAATTATAATAATATTTAATACAATTTATATATATATATAAAATTAATATATATTTTAGAATATGATCATAAGGAACAACATGTTTTAACTGTAAGATGAAACTAGTTTAATAATATATAATATATAAATCTAAAATTAAAAGATATTGTAAAATATAATCTGTTATACAATATTAATAATGATCAAAATGTGTTCTCACAATAGATTATGAATTTTTTTTTGAAGTCTCACACCACGTGTTTTGTTGATTAGGTTTATTATATTTCTTTTTATTTATAATTATATGATTTATTTTATACAAGAGATTCACAATTTAAAAAGGTTTACTTTTCTCTTGCCTGATATACATTATTTTTACAGAATTACGTTTAACAACGGCAATTCATAGAATTTAAGTGTTGTGAAAATGTCATTATTTTTATTAACAATATTATTTTGGTTAATTTTTTTAGATTTTAATTCTTCTAGGATAGAATTATTTATTGTTTGAATACTTATAAATATAACTAGGTATATATATATGGTATTTTCTAAAACAAATTATGATGATTAAAAGTTGGTAAAAATTATATATTAAAAAAAGTGAATTATATTTGATGTTTTATAATGAAAAAACTTATATCTTAGGACGTAGGCCCTATTTAATTATGCATATGATTAGCAAGGAAATCTAAAAATCATTAAAATTAATTTGTAACCGATATTATAAAAAAAACATCATGTATTAATTTTAAACAATGATTTAATGGAGTAGTATATAACTTTACAAATCATTATTTCAAAACGTTTTAATATTAAATATAATGTTATTTAAAACATGTATACCGAATATAATACCTCCCACAATAATTACATAGATGACGCTTAACAAAAATGTATTTCATTGGAACATTGTTCCCAACAACATTTATTCCGGAGTTATAGAAAAATAAAAATTAATTGATTTTGACTAAATGCTTATTTAACGTTCCATAATAAATATATATATTCGTATAATGACATAATATAAATACTTTAAATAGGTTATTGTGCCATTTTACATCAAAAATTGAATAGCTGTAATTCGATTCGTTATAATTTATAAGAAATAGACATAGTTTTATTCATAATATTCCTTCAATGTATAGCGTAAAATTTGATGATGAATCATATTAAACTGAATATTATTATAAAACTGCACTGAATTATATTTAACAACTGTCAACCGTATTTTAGTCTAGCTGTGTGTGTATTCTGAAATATGAACAAGCTTATTTTTCGATTATTTGTTTATTTATTACTTACAAGTAGGTAAGGAATGCCCTGCAAATACAAATCAATTATTAATTTACAAACCACAATTATAGAATAGGTATAAATAAACTTAAAAAATGTATTAGTAACTTATAAAGAAAATATGTATATAGTATAAATTTTAACATTATTTATAAATATTAGTATAATTAATACCTATATATTTTAGAATATGACTATAAGGCGTAATTAGTTTAACAATATAAAATGTATACATCTAATTAAAATTAAAATTTAATATAAAATATACTGTATGACGAATAATGGTTGAAATATGTTCTTAATCTTAATCTTTTTTTTTTTGAAGTCTCTCAGCACATATTTTGTTGAATAGGGTTATTATATATCTTTTTATTCATAATTATATGTTTTACTTCATACAAAACATTGAAAATTTGAAAAGGTTTATTTTACTTTTGCTTGATATACATTATTTTAAAGAATTACGTTTAACAACGCCAATTCAATGAATTTAACCATTGTGAGAATTTCATTTATTTTAATTAATAATATTATTTTGATTGAGTATTTAGATTTAAATTCTCCTACATTAGAATAAGTTACAATTTAGATACTTATAAATATATAACTACGTATGTATGTATATTGTATTTTTTCTTATAGAAATTAAGATGGTGAATAGTTGATAAAAATTTTTTTTTAAAACAAGCGAATTATATTAGATGTTTTACAATGAAAAAACTGATTTCCTAAGACGTAGAGCATGTTAAATTATGTATATGATTAGCAAGGAAATCTAAAACACATTGTTATAATTTGTAACCGATATAATAATAAAAACATCATGTCTAAATTTCAAACAATATTTTAATTTAATAGTATATAACCTTATAAATCATTTTTATAAAACGTCTTAACATTAACTAATAAATTTACTTAAAACATGTATACTGATTATAATAACTCCTACATTAATTACTTAGATGACTCTTAACCAAAATATATCTCATTGGAACATTTTTCACATCACCATTCATTCCGGAATTTTAACGAAATAATAATTAATTTTTTGAGAAAATTCTTATTGAACGTTCATTAATAAATATATAAATAAATTCGTACAATGACTTAATATAAACACGGTAAATAGATTATTGTGACATTTTATATCAGAAATTGAATAGCTGTAATTTGATTCGTTATAATTTATTAAAAAGAGCCATTTTTTTATTGAATATTTTTCTTTGAATGTATAGCAAAAAATCTGACGATAAATCATATTAAACTGAATATTATTGTAAAACTGCATAGAGCTTAATTTAAAAACTATCAAACGTATTTTAGTCTTGCTGAGTGTTTATTTTTAAATATGAACAAGCTAATTTTAAAATTACTTGTACTATTTTTACTTACATTGAAGTGAGGAATTCACTGTAAAATCAAATCATTTATTATTTGACAAATCACAATTTTTGAATAGATATAAATGAACTCTCCTTTTATTAGCTCCCCACGTTACATACATGAAAAAATTAGGATGCCATATGACCTATGTTCGTAAATTTGGAAGTCCAAATTTATTCATTACTTTCACATGCAATACAAAATGGCCGGAAATAAAAAATGAATTACTTCAAGATCAAAAGTCGTTTGATAGACACGACATAATTTTTAGAGTTTTTAATCTCAAACTTAGAAATTTTATGCATGTATTAAAAAATAAATTATTTTTGGAGAAGTAAACTGTCATGTTTACAGTGTTGAATGCAAAAACGAGGTTTGCCACACTGCCACATTCTTTTATGGATACAAACGAAAATTCAACCAGCTGAAATTGATAAAATTATTTTTGCCGAAATACCAAAAAAAGACAGAGATCCTATACTTTATGAAATAGTATGCAAGGATATGATTCACGCTACTTGTTGCAAGTTAAATATTAGATCACCATATGTGAATAATAGAAAATGTAGTAAGAAATACCCTATCAAATAAGTCAAGGATACTCAAACTGGAGATAATGGTTATCCCACTTACCGACGGAGATCATCAGATGATGGAGGTTATACTGCAATATTAAAAGTTTAAGATCAACCAGAAATCGTGATTGACAATCGTTGGGTTTATCGTATTGCCCAGTACTATCTAGGTGCTTTAATGCGCATATTAACATTGAATACTGTGATTCAATCATAGAAATTAAATACAAATATAAATACATTAATAAAGTATCAGATAGCTATCTTTTCTATTAATAATGAAAACGAAGAGATTGCAAATTATTTGAATGGTCAATACATATGTACTTCTGGAGAGTTTTGGAGACTTTTAAATCTTGAAATCCATGAAAAAGATCCATCAGTTAAGCACTTGGCTGCTCATCTAGAAAATGAACAGCGTGTTTACTTTAATGCTAATAATCTTCAGCAAGTTATTGAAAATCTTAAGAAAAACGACACAAGCGCTTTTTTTAAACTGTGTCCACATGATGATTTTGCGAAAACACTGTTCTATCATGAAGTTCCTTCTTATTATACCTGGGATGACAGCAGAGTCTGGTTAAGGAGGAAACGTGGAAAAGATGTTCCGGGTTGGCCAGGAATAAAAATGGACACTGATATTGGTAGAGCTTACACGATTCACCCTAATCAAAGTGAGTGCTTCCATTTAAGATTATTACTAAATTATGTACAAGGCCCTACTTCAATTAAAAGCTTAAGGACCTTTGATGGGGTCATTCACGCGACTTTTGAAGCTACCTTTTTTTGCTCTTGGGCTTTTAGAAAATGACGAACAATGGAATAACGCTCTAGCGGATGCAACTGTTTCAGAAATTCCTACTAAGTTAAGAGAATTAATCGCAATAATCAGAGTTTTTTGCCAACCGTCTGAACTTCAATCTTTATGCTAACAATTCAAAAATGATTTTTGTGAAGATGTTCTTCATACAGAGCGCACTCGATTGAATGACTCGCAATTAACTTTTTCTGATGAAATATTTAACAGAGGATTGATTGAAGTAGAAGATAAATTTGTTTGTCTGTCTGACAAATATTTAACTGCATTTGGAATGAACTTACCTGTTCGAAATGAAAATGCATCCGATCCTTTTGAACTCTCAATAAGGCGTTTTTACGATAATAACCAATTACAAGAATTTATAGAAATCAATTTATCGAAATTAGTAGATGATCAAAAATATGCTTTTAATCTTATTACAGAAAGCTTAATGAATCATCAATTAAGAGTATTTTTTTTCTTTAGACGCTCCGGGTGGTAAACAAAAATCATTCCTAATTAATTTGTTGTTGACTCAAATTAGATCTTCAGGTAAAGTTGCATTAGCAGTTGCTTCATCAGGTATAGCAGCGATTCACCTCAGTGGTGGTGGAACTGATCACTCGACTTTCTAGTTATCGATAAATATATTTTTTAAAAAAGAATTCATTTTTCCGATTCGTAAAAATGGCCCACTTAGAAAAATTTTTCAAGAAACCTCATTTATTGTGTGGAATAAATGTAGAATGAGTTACAAAGCACATATCGAAGCAATTGATCGAAGATTAAAATATCTTAGGTGTAACAATAAGCTTATGGGTGGCACATCATTTGTTTTTGCTGGTGATTTTCGTCAAACCTTACCTAACCTTAGAGATTCCTAAGGGCACTCGAGCTGATGTCATTAATGCTTGCTTAAAATCTTCCCTTATACAGAACAATGTTGAAAAACTTTATTAGCGAACAAACATGAGAGTTTATTTATGCAGAGGAGACGATATTATTCCAGCACAGTTGTTGAAAATTGGAAACGGAACTTTAGAAAATGAAAATGGTTATATTTCTGTCAATCACACGATTGGATGGGTGGTAAATAATGTGAAGGAATTCATTTCTATAGTTTATCCTGACATTTTTAATCTGTCCAATAAACCTTATCAGTGGCTATGTGAAAGAGCTATTATCTCTCCGAGAAATATAACAGCAGAAGAAATCAATGAAATCATCCTTCTAAAATTCGGTGGAGACTCACGTGAATATCTATCTATTGATACAGTTACATCAACAGATGATGCTATTAATTATCGACAAGAATTTCTTAATTCTCTTTTTCCTTCGGGATTTCCTCCTCATAAGCTAAAATTAAAAATTGGTGCTCTAATTATATTATTACGTAATCTCCAACCAACGAACTTATGTAACGGTACAAGACTACAAATAAAATCTATTGCGAAATAATTTTATAGAAGCCATAATTCTTATAGGGCCAGCAAAAAGAGAAATTGCATTTATTCTAAGAATTCCCATGATTTCCACTGACTTGCCGTTTTCATTCAAACGGCTTGAATTCCCTATTAAAGTTTCTTTGGCGATTACGATTAACAAATCTCAAGGTCAAACATCTAGGTACTTTGGCTTAGTTCATCGTTTAAAGTGCATTTCTATTGTATCTGTATTAATTTTTAATAAAAAAATTAATATATTTATCATACCGCTAGAAACATTTCAATACGTTTTCATTAACCATTTTTTATATTTAATGCCAATAACATTTATATTTAAATAAAAAATTGTAAATATCATCGTTTGAAGGCAAAATAAACAACCAATCACGGGCGAAGCTGTGACGGGTCGGCTAGCATAATATATATATATCTAAGTAAAAGTAAAAGATATTATAAAATATAATCCATTATGATTTATGAATAATGGTCAAAATGTGTTCTCACTCATAATCTTTTTTTGAAATCTCTCAGCACATATATTTTTGATTAGATTTATCATATTTCTTTTTATTCATAAATATATGTTTTACATTATACAAGAGATTGAAATTTTGAAACCGTTTATTTTACTCTTGCTTGATATACATTATTTTTACAGAATTACATTTAACAACGGCAATTCCAACAATTTAACTGTTATGAGAAATTAATTGATTAATAATTAATATTATTTTGAATCCGTTTTATAGATTTAAATTCTCTTAGATTAGAGTTAGATACTCTTTGGATACTTATAAAAAATATTACTAGGTATATATATAGTATTTTATAAAATAAATTAATATGTTGGAAAGCTGATTAAAATTATTTTTTGAAATAAGCGAATTACATTATATGCTTTACAATGGGAAAACTGATCTCCTAGGACGTTGGGCCTGTAAAATTATATATATGATTGGCAATGAAATGTAAAAAGCGTTTTTATGAAATTCGTAACCCATATTATAAAAAACACAATGTATAAATTCAAACAATATTTTAATTGAATAGTATGAATCTTTATAAATCATTATTTCAAAAAGGCTCAACATTTAATATAAATTTATTTAAAAGATGTTTACTGAATATAATACCTCCCACAATAAATACATAGATGACGCTTAATCGAAATGTATCTCACTGAAACATTGTGCCCAAAACCATTCATTCTGGAGGTATAGGGAAATAAAAATTAATTGATTTTGAAAAAATGCTTATTTAGCGTACCAAAATAGATAAATAAATGAACCCGTATAATGACATAATATAAACGCGGTAAATAGGTTATTGTGACATTTTACATCAGAAATTAAATAGCTGTAATTTGATTTCTTATAATATAAAAGCAGTAGCCATGGTTTAAATGAACATTATTCTGTGAATGTATTACATAAATTCTGACAATCGATCTTATAAAACTGAATATTATTGCTAGAACGTACAGAGCTTTATTTTAAAAACCATCAAACGTATTTCAGTCTAGATGAGTGTGTAAATTGAAATATGAACAAGATAATTTTTCGATTATTTGTACTATTATTACTTACGTTGAATTAAGGAAGATACTGTAGAATCAAATCATTTATTAATTTACAAACCACAATTATTAAATATGTATAAATAAACTAAAGAAATTTAATAGTTATTTAATGTAAAATTAAATATTTATTTTAAATTATAACAATAGTTACAAATATAAGTAGAATTAATATTTATTTTAGAATATGATTATAGGGAACAACTAGTTTTAACTGAATGATGTAACTAGTTTAACAATATATAATAAAGATATATCAAAGTAAAATTAAAAATTATTAGATTATATACTCTATGATGAATAATGGTTAAAATGTGTTCTTACTCATAATCTTTTTTTGAAGTCTCTCAGTATATATTTTGTTGAGTATGGATATTATATTTCTTTATATTTATAATTATAGTTTTACTTTATACAAGAGATTGAAAATATGATAAGGTTTATTTTACTCTAGTTTAAGATACAGAATTACGTTTAACAATGGCAATTCAATGAATTTAACAGCTGTGAGAAATTCCTTGATTTTAATTATTAATATTAATTTGATTCAGTATTTTAGATTTAAATTATTCTATGTTAGAATTAGATACGGTTTGGATACCTATAAAAATATAACTAGGTATATATATGGTATTTTCTAAAAGAAATTAATATGTCGAAAAGTTAGTAATAATTACTTTTTGACACAAGAGAATTATATTAGATGCTTTACGATGGAAAAACTGATCTCCTAGGACGTACGGCATGCTAAATTATGTATATGATTAACAAGAAAATCTAAAGAGCTTTGTTAATAATTTGTAACGGACATTATAAAAAAAATCATGTATAAATTTCAATTAATGTATCAATTTAATATAACATATGATGAGCAATAAAATATAAAAAGCATTGAGAATAATTCGTAACCGATCTTATAAAAATAATATGTATACATTTCAAACAATGATTTAATTTAATAGTATATAACATTATAAATTATTATTTCAAAAATCTTACATTAAATATATATTTACTTAAAACATATATACTGAATATAGTAACTCCCACAATAATTATTTAGATGACACTTAAAAAAAATGTATCTCATAGGAATATTGTTCCCAACACCATTCATTCCGGAGTTACAATAAAATAAAAATTAATTGATTTTAACAAAATGCTTATTTAGCGTTCAATAATAAATAAATAAATGAACTCGTACAATGATATAATATAATCGCGGTATATAAGTTATTGTAACATTTTACATCAGAAATTGAATAGCTGTAATTTGATTTCTTATAATTTAAAAGCAATAGCCATGGTTTAAATGAATATTATTCTGTTAAAGTATTACATAAATTCTGACAATGGATCTTATAAAACTGAATATTATGGCAAGAACGTACAGAACTTAATTTAAAAACTGTAAGACGCAGTTTAGTCTAGCTGAGTGTGTATTTTAAAATATTAACAAGTATTATTTGTACTATTATTACTTACGGTTAAGAGAGGTATTCACTGTAAAATCAAATTATTTATTAATATACAAACCAGAATTATTGAATAGATATAAATATATATAAATATTATAAATTTTAAAAATATTTATAAATATAAAAAAATTAATATGTATTTTAGAATATGATTATAAGGAACAACTAGATTTAACACCAAGATGTAACTAGTTTAACAATATATAATATATATCTAAGTAAATTTAAAAGACATTATAATATATACTCAATGATGAATAATGGATAAAATCTGTTCTTACTCATAATATTTTCTTAAATTATCTCAGCACATATTTTTTTGAATGGGTTTATTATATTTCTTTTTATTCATAATTATATGTTTCACTTTATAGGTTATAATAATAACCTAATAAGGTTTATTTTACTCTTATTTAATATACATTTTTTTACAGAATTACGTTTAATAACGGCTATTCAAAGAATTTAACTGTTGTGAGAAATTCTTTGATTTTAATTATTAATATTAATTTGATTCGGTATTTTAGATTTAAAGTCTTCTAGGTTAGAAATAGATACTGTTTTTATACCTAAAAAAATATAACTAGGTATGTATATGGCATTTTCTAAAAGAAATTTAGAAGACGAAAAGTTAATAATAATTTTTTTTTGACACAGGCGAATTATATTAGATGATTTACAATGAGAAAACTAATCTCCCTAGGCATGTTAAATTATGTATATGATTAGCAAGGAAGTCTAAAAAGCTTTGTTAATAATTTGTAATTTACATTATAAAAAAAATCATGTATAAATTTCAATTAATGTATCAATTTAATAGTATATAACATAATAAATCATTATTTCCAAAATCCTTACATTAAAACATTAAATATACATTTATTTAAAATACGTATACTGAATCTAATAACTCCCTTAATAATTATTTAAATGACGCTTAACTAAAATATATATCATTGGAATATTGCTCCGTACACTAATTATTCCGGAGTTATAGTGAAATAAAAATTAATTTATTTTGACAAAATGCATATTTAGCGTTCCATAATAAATAAATAAGTAAAGAAACTCATACAAGGACTTAATATGAACACGATAAATAGGTTTGTGTGACGTTTTACATCAGAAATTGAATAGCTGTAATTTGATTCATTATAATTTAGAAAAAATATCTATGGTTTTAATGAATATTATTCTTTCAATACATAACATTAAATCTGAGGATGAAGCATATTTTACTGAATATTATTGTAAAACTGCACTGAGCTTAATTTGAAATCTATCAAATATATTTTAGTCTAGCTGAGTGGGTATTTTGAAATATGAACAAGATTATTTTTCGATTATTTGTACCATTATTACTTACTTTGAATTAAGATATTCACTGTAAAATCAAATCATTTATTAATTTACAAACCACAATTATTGAATAGGTATAAATAAACTAAAGAATTTTATTAGTAATTTAAAATTAAAATAAATATATAATATTATAAATTATAACAATATCTATAAATATAAGTAATATTAATATGTATTTTTGAATATGATTATAAGGAACAACTAGTTTTTGACTGTATGATGTAATTTGTTTAAAAATATATAATATATATATCTAAATAAAATTTAAAGAAATTATAAAATATACAACATGATGAATAATCGTTAGAATGTAATTACTTATACTTACTTATACCTTACTCATAACCCTATTTTGAAGTCTCTCGGCACATATTTTGTCGATTAGGTTTATTATATTTCTTATTATCCATTATTTTACGTTTAACTTTGTACATGAGATTGAAAATTTGAAAAGGTATATTTTATTCTTGCTTGATATACATTGTTTTTACAGAATTACGTTTAACAACAGAATTCAAAGAATTTAAATGTGAGAAATTCATTGATTTTAATTAATAATATTATTTTGATTCAGTTTTATTGATTTAAACTTTCCTAGGTTAGTATAATTTACTGTTTGGATACTTATAATAAATATAACTAGGTATGTATATGGTATTTTCTAATATAAATTAAAATGATGAAAAGTTGATAAAAATTATATTTTGAAACAATTGAAATATATTAAATGCTTTATAATGGAAAAACTGATCTCCTAGGATTTAGAGCGTGGTAAATTATGTATATGATTATCAAGTAATTGGAAAAATCGTTATTAATAATTTTTAACCGATTTTATAGAAAAAACATCATGTATAAATTTCAAATAATGTTCTTCTTCTTCTTCTCTCGTGTCCGGAATCACCATATTAAATTCTGTTTCCCCGGTAATCAGCAACGTATATTGCCTTATCATTTGCCAAAATCAGGTCGTCTTTCATGCACTTAATCTTCAGATTGGGACATATTAATAAGTGTTCGGAGTTTTGCGTCATCCCACAGTCACACTTATCATCTGCGCTGAAACCCCACTTCAAAA
>JAIPRL010009574.1:0-17303 GCA_025469235.1 Pemphigus obesinymphae
AATATTATAGTACCTATCTACTGGATTTAGTGATTTAATATAATTTAAATAAAATTTTTACAGTAGGTACGGAAAAGCCAGGGGGGGGGACATGTCCCTGTTTTGCCCCCCCTAATGGACGCCCATGGTTATAACCATTTTTTTTTTTTTTTTTTTTTTAAATTTATAAACAATTTATTTTAATGTTTATTGATTCATCACAATTTAAATTGCATCATTACAATATTGTGCATCATATTTGATCAATAAAATTAAATCATGATTTTAAATGAATGTATATCAAAATTATATTTTGACCACAATCATAGATTCAATTTGCATAAAAAAATATGTTTTATTTAATTTTATATATTTTGTTTATAAATATCACGTTTTACATTTATTTTTCAATTAGGTAGTTTAATGAAATTGTTTTGAATTTTATTTATTTTTTGCCGTATACAAGGCTACAAATGTTATAATAACACGAATTCAATGAATTTTAAGTATGTTTACGTTTTTGCCGCTATATTATATTGAAATATAGAATAATTGAATTCTTCTATTGGCCATTATTAACACAATTATTATAATAATAAAATTATATTTGAACAAAATACACAGTAAGGGATTATAGTGTTCAAGTACTGAGATTCCAATATGAATTTATAATATAAAGGTAAAAAGTAGATACATATTTTAATAAATTAGTTTTATAATGTTTTTGTAAAATGGTGTATGAATAATAAATATATGATAAATTGCTAAACTTAATTAATACTGATGTTTGTTTAAAATTTTGGTACGATAAAAATTAATTACAGTCTATTTGAAATATTGATTTTTTTTGAAAACGTACTTATTTTTTTTAAAAATTATAACCAATCGATATAGGTATTATGAAATATGGTTACCTATTATTATATTCAATACTATCAGCAGTGCATAATATATGTTGCATTTATTCGTTAAAATCTTAAATAACGACGTTAATCACTTAAGTCGACTAATTAAAATAATAATAAATGCGTTTCAATTTATTCGTTAATGAAATGCAAATATTATGAAAAAGGATTTTTGTTATACATTATATTTACCGGTAGATGAATAATATTATGTAGTTAATTCAAGTTTTCGACGTCGATTTTCTGCAGTAATACCTACATTTACATCTGCCGGTGATGTAATAGTAATTAAGATCTACCTATATTGTAACTAACAATTATTATAACGATGAAGTCTGTTTTACTGATGATGTGTTTTTAAATTCCATACGAGACCAAAATAATAATAATTCTTATAGTTTTACAGTGTATATACGATGTACTTAACTGATTTTCTTATTTTCAGAAAATATTTATTTCGAACATTTCATGTGAACATAATATTATATTGGTACCTATGTATGAATATTCAGTTTTACTATTTTAACAGATACCTATCTAGCAAAAAAATTCAAAGATTTTTATTTTACCATCAACATATATCTAAACATATTAAAAGGTCCAGTGGAACAACTAAACGAGTCAATTTTCAAGAAAAATGTAATTTTTACATTATTTTTTTTTTATAATAAAAAAAACAATTTTCTACCATTTGTTGTAAAAATAATTTTTTTTTAGTTTGGTTACATTAATATACGTACACTTACCCTTTGGTATAAATCGGGTAAATCTGGACAAAAAATGTGATTATATTAAATATATTTAAATTATAAATACCGCAGTCTTAAAAATATGTTATAGAATTACATTTAACTAGTTGTGCACAAATAAAGCACATAACTTTAATTATAACTTGTATAATACACTAACAAAAGGAAAAAAAGTTATTGACTAAAACCCTGAAAAGTCTATTATTAAATTATTTTATACCTACTTAAATATAATCTTCTATAGGATTATAATATCGACAAGACATTAGAATAATATTTTTTGTATTTAATATTTCATATAAATTATCATTAAAAATATTTTTCCTTCAACTTAAAATTTCTCATAGTGGACTTATCTGGATGTTCCACTGGACCCTTCAATTTTAATTATAACCCAAAAATTACATAATATTTTTCTTTAAAAACTTAAAAGTACTGAATAGAACAAAAGTCATTGCATTTTTCAAATAGTCTTGTTACACCATGTATATAATTATAGTGTGTTTAGTCTTGGTGTTACTTTGTATAATTTTAATTTGTTTTGAAAAATATAATATTAAAATCAGTTTTAATAAATACTTGTGAAGTACTGCGATCCGTGACTGTTATACAAATATATTAATTTTGAAATCAAAGTATCAAATATAAAACATAAATATCAAATAAATTTGTATACCAATAGTACCCGGTGATGTTACACTTTATATATTACAAATTGTTTGGTCTTGGTGGTAATTTTATAAAGTGGCTGTTTTATAAATATATTAATTTTCTAATCAAACAAAAATAACATATACATATCAAATAAATGTATATATATATAAGATACCTACCGATTTAATGAATAAGGTTATATTTTATGGTACATGTAATCATGATAAAATAAATCCACATAAACATAATTTCACTCGATTAAAATCGTAATTAAGCACGATTTCTGTGTAAAAACAAATCGTGATTAGAATATATTATATTGTATTTAGTATATAGTATAACATGAAACACACCGGTGATTACTCATTTAATTTACCTTTTTCTATGTTTTAGATAAAAAAAAAAAAAACAATGTAGATACAACGTAATAAAATTGTAGACAAACGTATGTTAAGTCGGTCGTGATCCTTTGAACTTATCGGCACTAATTATTATGTAATTTTAAATTATCGTGTAGATTTTATGTTTAAATAAATAGTATATTCTTTTAAGTTCCAATTTTATAATTTCTTCAAGCATAATAGGTATATTAAAATCTTCTCATAAATAGAATATGTTTTAATTCTTTAAATAATAATTTTAATAATAATCGTATATTTTTTCGTAAATTATAATATAATATTTATATGATAAAATAAACGGTTTAAAATTCGTTTTTAATTCAAATTTATCTTTTCATGTTTCCAGCTGTTATATAGGCTTACATACTATAATAGTATAATATTATAACTTCTATAAGTATACTATTAGTGTTTAATTTATTTCAAAAGTTACCACGTAATAAGATGTGTAGGGTATATTATGTTAATGAAGAAATGGACTCTTCGTGTACATAAAACAACTAAAAATTTCGGTAAAACTCTAAAAATAAAAAATAACGCAGGTAATGTGTAGCGTTACTGTTGTTTATAGATATAATATTTGATCTTTAAACATAACGTCGGCCTATAATATTTTGAAACTTAGTGGAAAAAATATACATTTATGTATACTTAACTTATATTGTACATTTATATATATTATACCTACTAATATAAAATAATATTCGAATAAATGTACATTTTATATTTTTTGGTTTTATATTTTTCAATTACGAGCTAAAAATACTTTTTTTCAAAACATAGAATATAAGCAAAAAAAAAAAATAGGAAAAAAGGTAGGTAATCAACTTTTTTTTCAATTTTGCCGACCAAAATCCTAATAATTTATAGTTTGCCGACTTCAAATTCCGAAAAATACTTCATTGCTGCATAATTTCCCGACAAAATTCCAAAATACTAAAAAAAAACGCGATCGAATTTTTTACTATTTGCCGACTGATTTCTGAGGTTGACGGAGAATGAGACACCTTCCTCAGGACGAGCCTGAATATAACCGTTAGAATTTCAGCGTGATGTAATATCGTAAATACTTCGTTTGTATTATTTTTATTATTTATAGAAATTAAATAGAAATAAGAATTTATATAGAAATAGTACAACAATATTGGTATATTGTTTTCACTTTTCACCATATTATGTAATATTATTATAATATTATTAGACGGTAATACCTAAAACGCTTTATTTATTAATTAATAAATGATTTGTAAAATAATGGATTATCGATCGATATTACATAAATTATAAGCTTAATCGAAAACTCGGAAGAATAAATTAATAATTGATTGATTATTTCCAAATATAACCCCATAAGCAATATTTCTTATATTGATTTGGTTTTCGGTTCTAGCGAAAATGAAAACTTAGGATTTATACTATTCTATACAAAAATATATGACGGCACTAAGTGGTCATTTAATCTTCCACAGAATGAAATAATTGTGATTTCTTCAGTACACTTCCATTTGGATTATATCACGTATTTGATCCTTAAGTCAACGACAATGAGTCTCCGGGTTATACAATATATCAGCCAAAGAATAAACAATTTGATAAATTATATCAATTCAATTCTCTATGAGTTATTATTTACTATTTAATAAATAATTTATACATGTTTGTTTTTATAATTTGATTTGAAACCGTTTTTATAATTTGACAATTTATTAATTTATAGAATTTTAATTAGAATTTTATAGGATTAATCTGGGAGTTATATTTTATCATAAGAAGAACGTAAGCAGGGGTAACTTAATTACAAAGGGGAGAAAACCAATATTCATTGGAAGTAATGTAGGACGATTGAGTCAATTATTAAACGTTTTGACTACGAGCCAAAAATTAGCGAGTAAAGTGGAGGGCTTAATACTGGGACAAAATCTAGTCCAAGAGTGTTTATTTACTTTTCTAAAAACTGTAGTAGTAGAGAATCTCAATTTTTGATATTCTAAGAAGTCTTTATAAGTGCGAGAAGATCTATACTCTTGAACAATTCGGAACGAATCTTGATAGCTACTATAAAATGTCATAAGTGATATGGGAGATGTAAAGTTTGGCAGCGTCTAATAACATATTTTAAAATGCATTATAATTATTATTAAAGAATATGAAAGTGTGAAAATATCTATACAACTGGATATAGTACATGTAAAGGGAGCCGAGTCGGCAGAGTTAATGTTCAACATCGAAGAAACAATGGTTCAATCACTTGGTACTGAGGCAGAAATTTATGATAAGAATGATAAATAAAATAAAATAATCACTTCCATGAGAATCAGGATGGTTATGTTATGTTTTTATCGAATAAGATAAAAAAAAGTCACTATGGCTTACGATTTCGGTGGATTATCAAAATTTTATATTTTTAAAAAGTGGGTTATAGAAATGAAAAGTTTGAAAACCTCTACCCCAAATGTTTATATACTCAATTGATTATTTATGATAATGCGTTCATATGTTCATAAGATCATTTACTATTGAAAAATAATGTTTTATTTCCGAAGAAAAGATTTATAATAATTGACTATTTTCGATACGCCTTAACCGGAATATAGTTTCGATCAATCTGCATTTTAAAACGATGTAATTAAAAACTCAAAGAATTAACATCGACCTTTTAACATAATAACATGAAATGCAGTATAAAATTGTATATCCTGATTAAATTAAACACATAATAAATGACGAGTATATCGTACAGTATTGAGTACACGGTTATTTAAATTTTCATTTAATAATAAAAATGGTTTAAAATGAACTAGATAGAAATACGTAACAGAAATAAAAAATATTCCATGATTAAAAATTGTTTTGCATAAAAGTTATTATTTTTTCATTAAAGGAAAAAAAAATTTTCTTTTGACTGTCAATTTCGCTTTTATATTTTGAAGAGATAGTAAAAAAAGCTTTCATAATATATTAAGGTTTCCGAGTAAAAATTCTTTGAATATCAAATGCTCCTTCCTATATTCTTCAGAAAATAATTACTTCGTTACATAATATACACGTTATATATTATGCTACTTGCTACTTCCATTTTTTGAACATTGACGTTTCGATGTATATATGAAAAGTCTGGAAAGCACTTTGCACGTTGGGTGGGATACATGGCGAAAACTAGAAGAGAAGATGAATAGTAGAATTCGAGAACGTTTTTAATGCATGTAATACGTCGTCTTAATTATTTTATTTTGTTGACAGTTACTTGAACTAAAATATTATTATTAAATATTTATATGTATAGGCATAATAGTTATATACCGTACTAACACACCTATATAATAATTATCCATAGGAATCTATATGTAAATACATCATTTTATTTTATACCTGGAAAAGTTCACTTAAAATATGAACTAATTCATGAACTAGTTCAAAATAATTTAATTGATTTAAGCAAAGGAACTAGTCCAATTTTTTGAAATAAACTTGTTTCGTTCAAAAGCATATAAAATGTAATAGGTATAAGTTTTTTTTAGTAAATTAACTTAAGTTCATTTTTCAAAAATGTTCTAAATATTTCAATGATTTTTATGTTTTAATTTTAACCATAAAAATGAATTATAATCATTAATTTCACTTCATTTAAATAATTTTATATTCTTAACAAATACAATTTTAAAATTGTTTAATAATTATATGGAAAAAATCTTTTTCGCAATAATAATATATTGTATTTCTTAATGTATTATTATTCACTTTTATCAAAATTTGAAAGTAATCTGAACTACTAAAATCATGTTCAATTAATTGTAAATGTGTTGTTTGATACAAATTCAAAAAATGTTGTTTCAAACAAAAAATAAACTTTATTTGCTTAGTTTTGAATTTTGAATTTAGTTTCAGTTGAACTATAGTCCGTTCCGAGGTCTGGTATTATTTATATGTGTAAATAACTTGTAAGGTAAAACAATTTGCCCATCTCCCTCCCTTGACGAGCGTTAGGTCACGCCCCTACTATATTCCTATGACCGGGACTACGATTTATGTACCACTTTTTGTACCTCGTATAAAAAACACTCATTCGTGAAAAAAATATCGATTACAGTTCAGCATTCGACCGTTTCTACTACGATCTATGGTTTGTACATTGTATATTCCCGCCAAGTTCACTATCACAATAACAATTTATATTTAATTTTATATCTACAATATTAAATTTATTAATCTAATTTAATTTAATTTTAATTTACGTTCCTATTTTTATATTTATTTTTACACAGCGTATAATATATATTTTTTTAAATTTAAATCTGCGTTTTATTTTCAATATCATAACCTTACTGCAATACAATTATTTACATTCCTGAATAAATGCACATCCCATAAATAAACATACATTGTGTTCCACAACTGCCAGGTATCCCGAGATGGCTCGTTGTTCTTTTTTTCATTAAATCGAAGGAAACATTTGAAATATTAACCATATATATATATATATATATAATTTATATAATGATTTACTATTATCTTTAATCTAGTAAAATGTATAGAAAATTCAAAGTTTATTCTTCGGAGTCTCACTAGATCAGCTTAAATTCATAATTGTAACGGTAGAATTGGTCTAACAATTATTTGCATTATTGTTTTCTGTTATGTTTTGTTATGTTTGAAATGTTTTCACAGTTGATTCTATTTTTGAAAATATTAAATAGCTTTATGCAGATGTTATCTGCTAGTAGGTATACTTTCAGTATTCAGTGTAGAACATTAACTGATTCAAACACACTAGGCATCGTTATAGTGATTTAATGTTTGATTATATGAATACAAAGTTCTCAGTTTATAGTTTAATCTAGATTATTTTTGTATTTTTTCTTTTATATTTATAAATAATTTCATAGAGTTTAAGCATCAGTTCTGTTGAATAATATAAAGTTTTCTGATTAATACATTATTATTATATATTTTACATTCATTATACAACTATATTCGGTACCTTTTGAGAAGATGTCAGTGCGGTTATACTTGAGGGGTTTTGTGTAGGCAATTTTTTATGAAATTTAATGAAAAATGAAAATCCAACAATTTAAATAGATATATTTTTAAAGTAGTTTAAAAATAGTCCCGTTTCCGCCAAACTTTTTATTGTTGTGTAATCATGCCATTTGTTCAAAAATAAGTTTACGAAAAACAAACAAAAATACTTTTTAAAATGGTTTTAGAGTTAAAAAAAAACACCTATTATAAAATATTTAAAAGACAACATTTAGATACAATCTCATAAGTTTTTTTTATCATTCTCTTATTCTATTGCACAATATCAAATGTAAAAAAATCCTTTTTTTAGTTTTTAAATCACTGTAACTTCTTTCCTAATTAATATTTTGCAAAATCCTAAATAATATAAATGAGTTACGTTTATTTAAAATGTTAACCCCTAGATATTCCATTTTATAAAAACCATGTTAGATCTGTAGAAGTGGTTATTTCTAATATATATATATATATATATATACCTACTTATATATATATATATATAATAAACCTACTTATATATGTATATAAGTAGGTATATAAAACACAAAGTACAATATTATATTGAAATAGAAATATAATAAAATGTATACGTTTTAACGTTTCGATATTTTCATGTTTTTAATTTCCAATAATTTGCATAGTACCTATAGTAGCGATTCCCAATTTTTTTGAGGCTGTTACCCATAAATCAGGTTAGATATTAACAAATACCCCTCCCTTTCAAAAAAAGTTGAGCTAAAAAAAAACAAAAACAGAATGTAAATTATATTTATGATTTCTTTTAATTTTTCAAACGAAGGAAACAAAAGAGTTTTTATTACAACCAATGAGTATTGGTAATGTTAGTTTATGAGACAGTTGATATTG
The DNA here is from genome assembly GCA_025469235.1 of Pemphigus obesinymphae. NCBI lineage: Eukaryota > Metazoa > Arthropoda > Insecta > Hemiptera > Aphididae > Pemphigus > Pemphigus obesinymphae. The sequence continues at coordinate 8,575 of JAIPRL010009574.1, forward strand.
CTTATTTCTAACAATTTGTTTAATATTCGGTTTAGTTTCGGCTAATGCATATCTAATGTCGTGTTCCAAGTTCAATCGGTTTCTTTATTTTGGTTTCATTGTTGCCATTGTTAAAAATCTAGTTTCACACCTGTACGTTGTGGAAAAAGAGATCAGTATTTTCAAGGATATTTTCGACAATAATGGATACTCACCACAAATTTTTTTCCAAAATATCGCTAGCTGTATGTTTTCAAAATCTATTTTCTGTGTGTTGTCTTCACGAAGTCTGTGTTAGAAAGTTGAAATTTACGAAAAAACTGGCAACCTTATGTTGAGCAGTTAAAATATTCGTTATATTTTAGTTATTATTTTATAATAAGTCTTTATATTATTAGTCATAATTATTTATATCTCCGAAGAAATCCGCAAGATATGCCAGTTTCGAAATAAATACATTATCCGTTATTTTGGCGTGAAAATCTTCCTCCTTTACTTTGCCTGAAATTTTCCTTTCTTGAAACAAAGCAATTTCTTCTCGAAGCTTAAGCACTCGGTGCAATACCTTGCCTCGCGACAACCAACACACCTCTGTGTGGAACAACAAGATGTCAAATTTCCCTCCCATTTCAATACACAAGTCCTTAAAAACTCTTGTATTTCTCGTACTGCTTCGGATATAGTTTATAATTTTCAATACCTGAGTAAGTGTGTCCAATAAATCAGGTGGAAGAGTTTTCACTGTCAAAGCATAATGGTGGATAATGCAGTGACCAAATAATTCAAACTGTGCGACCTATTAACTTTGACCACTGCAGCTCCATTTCATCGACAAAATTTTTCACTGTTCCAAAGACATCTTCCCCACGTGTAGTAGTGCTCAGTAATTTTGAGAATAAGTATTCTTCTTTTAAGTCATCACCTTTTATATATCGAACATAGACAGTAGATGGGAACAAGATGCCATATGATATATGACTCATCTATCTATAATGTAAAGAATGGATTTGACCTTATTTTATTGAGCACCGTGTCAAAATATTCTCGCTCATATCCTTGATATAATTTTTGATAACGTTGTTAGAAAGTGATATCTTATTTATCTTTTCAACATGAATGAATTTTCCAAGAATGAGCTTAACTGTATCTAGTATGCTAGGTTTGATGAGGTTCTCTTCAATTGTATGAGGTTTCTTTTTTTTCGCGATTCGAAGAGCGATGCAGTACGAAGCTTTAAGACTAGTTTCAATTGATTGAAAAAAGTAGCCTGATGAATCCATACGTGCATTTTTGTTTGAAAAATGCAATATCTTTTCCTACAAACTGAGAATAACTTCTCTCAAAATGGTTATTTAATTTGCTTGGTTTCATACATTCTGCTGTGAGCACTTTGTTGCACAGAATACATTGAGGTTTCTCAACACTTTTATCAACAAACTGAGTAAATCCTCATTGTAGAAAAGCTTCTTTGTATGACTGTTTTTTTTCCACGTGACATGGTTCCTAATTCAAAGGAAAATTGTCGAAAACCAACATTAGAAAAAATACAATTATTTCACTCACCTGCTTTTGCTTAACGTCAAAATAATTAAAAAATCGACAATATTGGTCGATAGTCTGTGGATGGCTAACTAATAGTTAAAATCATTAAATTAAACATTGATATAATTATATATTAATAGGATATCAAATGTGAAGTTGTTATAATAAAAATATTACAATAAATTCAAGATAATAATAAATACTATAAAAACTAAAAGGTCTGAAATATTTATAATATTATAAATATTATTTGAAGGGAATAAAATGATCAGTGTCATTAGGATATAAGGTAATCCTCAAAGCTAATAACAATATTATTACAGTTACTATTACAATAGTTATACACATGACTGATGCAGAGTTAATAATAATAAGTATAAAATAAATAAAATAAAATAAAATTAGTTTAGTCTCTAACCCTCAAAAAATCATGTTTACCCCTTGGGGTAATTACCCCCAAGTTGGGAACAGCTGATCTATTGGCTACAAACCGTAATTAATTCATTATCAGTGGCGCAATAAGAATATTTTTACCTCTGTTTTTCGCTAATGATGTGTTGCTAAAAAAAAAAAAATAGTTCTAATAAGTGATACGGAATACCGTAATTTCGAGAGAGAAATTGCATTTGGAACCCTTTCGTACACTTCAAATCATACCATTGTCCTGCAACATAGTGTTTTCTATATACCCGTCGAAATACCATAATTGAAAACAATTAAGGTCGGCGAATCGATTAGTTTGCGATATCCCGAGTCTGATGTGGGTGTAAACGTATAATATTCTATTATAAATTATGATACGTCTATTATGCGCCTATATAGATGCCGTTCCGACGAGTATTGGCGTTATTTGGACCGTCGAAAATGTCAACCTCGTGTTCGGCCCAAACGAGTCCACCGGAAGTGCAGGACAGTAAATTTTTGGGGAGGGGGCCGCGGCGGAGGTCGAAATTGACTGACACGTTAAGAGCTTAACTAGTATGCAAATGCCGGTCGTCGGTAAATCAACCGAACCCGGGCCCGGCTTAAGTGCCAACCGAGAGGAGTGAGAGTGAAACGAGGGAAACTCGACTCTACACGCAGCATATCATATCTCATATTCCGCGTGCGCGTTTCATAGTGTATATAAATCAATTTCCCTTACCAACCCCACCGCCAAAAACCGAAATAAATAAAACTGCCGTCACGCCGCGCCGGCGAGATACTATTGGTATACCTATTAAAAACGATTATAATACTCGCGACGTTGTCGTCGGCAGCGGTTTTATTCATAATACGCCCCTGGCCCAGTGGCGCGGTACCCGGGACGAGGGAGGACAAACCCCCCCCCTAGAAATATGCATGTGTTTAGGAAAAATGTAATTGAAAAAAAATCACATCGGTTGTAATTTCGTATTAATATACTTTGTTTTCAAGTTCGTTCAAGATTGCGTGTGTGTAAAATATAGTATAAAAGTGATGTAAAATTACGGTAATAATCTTTCGGGAGAATATATTCTCGAAATTGAGAATTTTTGCTATTTTTAGCTATATATTTAATCAATTTAAAAATTATATACCTATAATATTTTTTCTAAAATAATTAATTTTGTATATTATTCTAGTGGTTTTTTGTGTGGGATGGTAGTGGCGTTGAGGTACGAATTGGAAACTTCTATCGCGACTATTAATGAATTATTTTATATGTTATTTACATTTGTATGTATCTATATATTATATAAGGTTTGCATGATGGGTCGGTTTCAAGCGGGGATTTTACCATAAAAGTCGAAAATTTAAACTATTTATAAATAGAAAATTCGACGGCCGACAGTAACATTTAATAATATACGCATTTTTAAAACAGATAAACGACAGATTTCACGTAAACAAAAAAATATTTAGTATATAAATAAATTATTACCTCCAGTATCAACCAACATTTATCAAATTATCTGATTCTATAAATAAATAGTTTATAGCCAAATTTTATTACGACGTTTTAATTCGTGTAATTTTGCAGGTTTTCGTTACTTCGTGAAATTATTCTTCGATAATAATCTCCTTTTAGAGAATATTATCGGTAACAGAATATTCTCTACTCATATCGCTAAGTATATCTGACTATACAGTGCTCGATATGGCAAATTTTACCAACCGGAATTCATTTTGTTTTTAAATTAAAGTACATCATGACTCCTGAGACCTCTTTTTTTTTTTGTTCATAAACCAATTAACAATTACTTAGGTATATATTTTTTTTCCAATAAATATAGGGGTTTGAATGGTTAACTAAGATTTATAATGTTTGAAACACTATTTGCTATTGAAATTTTTCGCTCAAAATTAAATAATTTGGTAAAAAAAGCAATGATAACAAATGGAGGGAGATATCTTTGATTCCTATTTACTAAATATTGCTCCTGATATCATGCAATTACAGTGCCTACAATAATTACGATATTTCGATATTTCGATATTTCCAATATTTTTAAATATCAAGAGTGGTATCAAGTCATTCACAACACCTTCTATTCCTGCAGTTTTTATGTTCAAAAACCTCGAATATCATAGTTTTCTTTATTTAAACAAAAATGGTGACACAAGTGACGTACTTTATCCATGCCAAATTATATGATTTCTTTGGATCTAGTACATTAAGACTGTCGACCATCTAGATCCCCAGCATTTTAGCTGTTTTCATTTTAGAATTTTCTGTTATTTTTTTCATATATTTTCTTTTCTCACACCTAATTATATTGTATACTTCTTATTGTCTTGTTCTAAATCTTCTAAAATTGTCTTTATTATTTATATCATAAAGCTACGTTTGCCTCGCTGACTTTCGTCTTATAATTGCTTCCTCACATATCGTATTGAACCACGGTTTGATAGAGTTCTTTTTCTTTCCTAATGTTGTATCCGTTACTTTTTTAATAGTTTCTCTTAACTCCTTTCACTTTTAATTCGGGTCTACATTATCTGTAGCTGTTTTTAGTTTCAGGGTCTGTTCGATATTTTATTTTATGTCCTGTCCATATTATCATTCATCATACTTTAGTATTCTATTTACTGGTTTTTGTTTATCCATCTTCCTTAACTTCATTTTTATCCACACACCATTAATAAGTGGTCAGAGTCCATATCCGCTCCACGTAGGGTTCTTACATTGGTAATACAGTTTTTAAAGTTATTATTGATTAAAACATGGTCGATTTGGTTTCTATACTTTCCATCCGGGGATACCCATGTATATTTATGGATGTCTTTACGAGGAAACATTGTACTTTTTATACTCAGTCCTTTACCAATTGCAAAATCAAATAGCATATATTCCCATTATTGTTATATAATAACTAACTGTATATATTAACTATATACGTTTTATAAATGTTATATACCGACATAGGTATAACCGAAGGTAGAACCGTTCTAAGGTGACAGATCAACTAGATCCTCGACAATCTAGATCACCGTAGATCAACTAGATCCCTGGAAATCTAAATCATCATGGTTCAACTAGATCTCCTAGGTCATTTAGATATCTGTGGTCATTTAGATCTCTACAGTCAAGCAGATCTCCATTTTTCTTCAATGAATTTAAATAATGTCATTACTCATTAGAAATGCATATTATAATTATGGCCTTGAAGGGGGTGTATATATTTTTTCCGTATGAAGTATTATCGCTCCTGAAATAATTTCTGGTTAGAACGGTTCTACCTTCTATGGTAGGTACCTATGTAGGCATATAATACTTATAAAACGTATATAGGTAATATATAAAAATATTAATTATAATATAATTCATGGACTACTATACGCGTATAAAATAGTTCATACCTATTCTAAAATAAAATATAATACGCATTAAATAATTGTTGTTGTCAATTACATCTCTTTTTCGTTAGGTCAACTAGATCCCTATGTCAAGTAGATCTTTTTTTGTTGGGTCAATTAGATGTAAAATATATGAGGATCTAGATGGTCGAATATAAAGCACTATTATTTCTTGTTCTCGCTTCACTTACGTCCATATATACACCGTGTTCCGATTGTTTTCTACCTTCGCAAATCACAATGAGTAGTAATTCAGACATCTTAGTTGCTGAATTATCTAAGTGGACAAAGACGATGTTGATTGAATTCATTCTCAATAAATCGCTCCCTACATCTTGTAAGGTTAGTGATGATCTTAGTTCTGCCTTACTTGCTACCTCTGATAACTTGATACCTACTGCGGATGACTCAGTCAATGTAGCCCAAATCCTCAAATCCGTCGTGACTGAGCTTAAGGTTCTTTCCTCTAGCAACCTAAAAATGCATGATATGATTAATCGTCTTGATGCTGGTTCGTCTGGCGTTTCCTCAAAATCAATTGGGCCTTCCGCTGAAGAGTTGATTTAAAATAACATATCCGTTACAGAACCTGTTCGCCAACCTTCGGGCACTAAAATTTCCATGTCAACCGCGGCAGCTAAATTTGTTGTTGGATCCAATAGTGCAGTTTCATCTAAACTAGCTGCTGTGCCTGTGGTAAAATTTGGTAACATTTTTGTCTCCAGATTCCATCCACAGGTTATTGCCTCTCAACTCAAGAATGAACTTTTTGATGGCCGCTATTTCTTATTTACAGTAAATCTTTATTTGAAGGTGTTTTTCCTGATATTTGTAAGATTAGTTTGGTTACTCCGATTTTTAAGTCTGGTGACATTACGGATGTCATTAATTATAGACCAATCAGTATTATCAGTCACCTTGCCAAACTATTTGAGTAATTTGTTTTACAGTCCATTTATAGACCTATTAATAGTATCATTATCGATGAACAACACGGATTTCGCCCTGGGCGTTCTGTTACGACCTGTAATTTAATTTTTACTGAATACATTTATGAGGCCTTTAGTAAGCATTCGCAGGTTGATTCCATTTATTTGGACTTCGCCAAGGCCTTTGACCGGGTAGACCACCGTGCTTTGTTGAAAGTTTTATTAAATCTTGGGTTCGGTGAGCCTCTATTATCTTGGTTCCGTTCCTATTTGTCTGAGAGGAAACAGCTTGTCAAGATTAATGATATTTGTTCCAGCTCAGTTAATGTAACCTCTGGTGTACCTCAAGAAGGGCATCTATCTCCTATTCTATTTGCACTATTTGTTAATGGTATCAAAGATGTGGTAGAACACTGTGAACTACTTATTTTTGCTGATGATATTAAGCTATTTCTCCGTATTAGCTCCACTGATGATTGTGAACTGTTACAATATGATCTTAATTCTGTCGCTCGTTGGGCTCGGGGACTCGGCTTGGAGCTTAGTATTCCTAAATGTCATACCATGACCTACACTCGTTCCTGCGAGAATATCATGTTTCAATACTCTGTAGACGATTTTGCTCTAAAATACTCAGGTGATTGTGTTATGGATCTTGGTATTTCTTTTGATCGGTCGCTTACTTTTCAGACCCATATAGAGAAAGTTGCATGCAGGGCAATGAAGCTTCTCAGATTTATTAAGAGATTTTCGGCTGATTTTAAATTGTCCAGTTCTCTTAAGACCTTATATTCCTCTTTCGTCTGGTCTGTTTTGAAGTATGGTTTAATTATTTGGGATCCATGCACACTCGATGGTAGTTGTCAGCTGGAAAGAGTTCAGCGGAAATTTTTGAAATTTGCCGCTTCCGCATTACACATTAAGTGCGCACCTCATGAGTATGAACCTGTGTTGCAACGTCTTTGTTTGTCTACCCTGTGTGATAGGAGGAAATGAGGTAATCTTACGTTTCTTTCTAAACTTATTAATGGTGAAGTCGATGCCCCTGCCCTCCTGTCTAAAGTTAATTTCAGAGTTCCAACTTTTTATTCTAGATACTCCTTCCCTTTCCGTATTCCTTTTAGCCACAGTAATTATTTAACTAATTGCCATACTGTCCGTATGATGAAACTGGCCAATGAGGACCTTTTATTCCTTAGTCCTTAGTGTTAATTTTTGTTTGTTTAATCTTAATTATTTGTAATTTTTCTTTTTGATTTTCATGTTTGCTATACAATGTAATTGGGCTCGCCCCGTATTTAATGTAAATAAATAAATAGATAAATAAATGGACTCCCTCCCCCCCCTCAGAAAAAGGTCCAAATTCGCCACAGCCAGTATATGTTTGTATAATTTTATAATTTATTAAATAATTCAATTAAAATACAAAATATGTTTTACGTAAGTACAAATTGCGTAAATTCTTAAAGTTAAAAAATGTTATACAAGTGTTTTGAATTGTGTGACTATTCGTTGTACTATTTAAAGCACTCGGGTTCCTTCGTTCCTAGGTAACTACTTAAAAATTCATATTAAAAAAAATAGGCTACGAGTAAATATGTGAAAAAAAATGTTTTTTAACAATACAATAGCTAGGGTTATCATAAAAGTTTCAACACTTTTGTTAATTAATTGTGCAATTTTACCGGTAAATTTACCAAAATGACGGTGAAATATGTAGAAATGGTGTTTTTGTTTACCACCATATTTGTATAAAGTTATTCTATGATTATAAATTCACAGATTATTAGAAGAATAAATTATTAGAATAAGAATTTAAGTATAAAATCGTGTATAATATATGAGAAATAAAATGAAAATTATACATTGAATTTTAAAGTCAATGAAAAGCGTTTAAATACATTTTAAGCCACATACATATACAAAAACAATAATACTATAAACAATGATTAGAAAAAACTGAATAAACAATAAAACTAATGGAAACAATGAATATTGCGTATTCTTATAATAAGAGGACGTCGCACCCGCACTTGCCGTCTCCGTCTATCTAATGGGCAATATAGCAAAATTACATTACGCAAAACAATAAATGTGGTGATGTCTACGTTAAAACACCTATTACTAATTTTAAAAAGGAGAATATTTTCTAGAAAATGACATATCCTTTTTGTAAAATATTGTTTATCAAAGAAGTAACAGGGTTTTGAAAAAAGGAAAACTCAAAATGCTGTAACTTCTTTAATACGAAATATTTTACAAAAAGAATAAGTCATTTGACTTCAAATTTTAAATCAAAGTAGACACCACATTTATTGCGTAGTGTATTTTTGCCAGGGACTGGAACCGAACCGAAAAGAACCGGTTCCGAACCCTAAAAACCCTTAAAATATTAGGAACCGGAACCAAACCGGAACCGTTATTAAATATTTTAAAAGAACCGAAACCGGAACCCGAACC
>JAIPRL010009575.1:0-17303 GCA_025469235.1 Pemphigus obesinymphae
TAAAGTCATTATTTTCGAAATTACGACGAAATTAAAATTCTCGATTTTACAAAATCGTATTTTTCGTAATTTTTTGGTAGTTTTTGCTTACGCATTAAAAAACTATTATGAAAATCGAAAAACGACCACTCAAAAGTACCAACTAGATACAATTTGCTACCGGAAACCGGGTATGAGTGTAAAGATCGGAGCACTCCTTCTGGTAGAAAAAGTGTTTACAGAAAAATAAAAAAATAAAAAATAAACATCAATGTAAAACCATAAGCTTCCTCGCTACGCTCAGAATCTAAAACTATAATGGTTATCATATTATAATGATAATTAATTGTATATTGTACCTATATTTAATTAACTTGTAATTTACGACATACAATAATAAGTATCGCGTTACGATGAAATAATTTCCAAACAAATCTTTATGAACATAATAGTATAGTATTTAGATTAAATAACTTATGAAAAGATTAGAACTATAGAAGAAAAAGCTGTTTCAATGATTTCGTCTAAAACATCAATGAAAACCCTTCAGAAACATGTGTTGTATTAGGTACAGGTAGTTATATGATATATATTGTTAACTACTAAATACTATATATGATTACCTTACTATACGTTTGTTATTTCACTTTCAACATGTATTTTACCATTTTATTAAATATTATTTTGAAATTACTTGGACCAAAAGTAAATTTATTTTATTTGTCGTGTAATTTGTTTAATTAAAAATACCATTAATTATTCTATTCATAACAACAGAATAAGCAAAACTTAAGTAGAAAAAATAAAGATATACAATTATTACTAATTATGTAACAGTTTTCATTATTACTGTATTTTTTTCACAATTTCAAAATCGAGGAACAAAAATTATCTTTTCTAATAAAACTTTAAACCAAAATTATATACACTAATTATAGTTAAACTTACATTGAATGAACAAAAAATAAAATATTCTTGGTTTATAAGTTAATTGCAAGGTTTTAACTATATATAATAATTTTATGAGTTATTATATGTTAAAAAATTAATAATCATTCATCTTTAACTTCGCTATAATAGTATAGTCTATAGGACAATATTATATTCAATTACAAAAATATTGATTCATAAATCAGATAATTAAAAAAATATAATTTTTTGTCACATCAATGTATTAATACCTAGTATAAAAAATTGATCATTAAAAGATTTTGTAGTAATATATAAAATGAAAGGGAATATATAGTTATTCATCTAAAAATATCTTACAAATTTTAAAAAAAATGATTTTATACATTCTCCAAAAATATTTAATCTACAGAAACTTAATTATGCTTGTTCGACCAAGTATTGTTACCTGTTTCCAATTCTAAGCATTTAAATCGAGTTTGTATAATTTGAATTTATCCGATTACGATTTGATTAAAACAAAACTTTTTCAAATCCACGAGCGATTAGAACTGTGAGGCGTGAATCAACAGACATGACTTTTGTGTCGTTGACGATTCCGGAAGACGAAACCGTTTGCAATCAGACGAAATGTCGAAAAAAGTAATCTCGATTTCATTGTACATGTCGGTAAAAACATCCGAATACCAACACGGATGATTTTCATATCACGATGATTGAGGATTAATAGCAGCTGTTATAGAGGGGTTCGGGCCCCGTGCTAATGATATTGTTTCACCGTCGGATCTCTGCGGATGTTTTGTTTTGCTTTTCGCGCCGCAAATGAATTTCGAATTTTCGATAAACACCTGTCGGATCAGGAAATACGGGGTCGGGGATTTATGCGGTTAATGATCTGTGAATAACGTTTTCCAACACATAATATAATGGTTAGTACGTGAAATAATTCATCGGTTTGCTTTCGGCGGTGACCCTGCACGTAAAAAGAGAATAATAATTTTTTTTTCATTTTAACCGCAGGAACAATGAATATTTACGTAGGTTATTGAATCCCCCTTTTTTGTTTTTTTTTATTTATTTATTCCTTTGGACGAAAATAAAAACGGGGAGAAACGCAAAGGACTGAAAAACGATTTGTACATAATATATTTAAATATACATAGCCTGCTGTATATACACTATACTTACCTATATATATATATGTAACTGTAATCAATATCGCAATACCGCAAAATGATATCATGGGTTTTTTTTTTAAAGAGAAAATTAACAAAGCTATAACCGTATATATAAAGTGAATTGCATTGTTATTGGGATGGGTTAAAAATATACGGGAGTGTAGAGGGGAGAAAATACAATAAAATCGGTTGTATTTACATTTGCATATTTTATCGCCAAGCATTTGTGTGAATTCATTTATTAAAATTAAATAAATATATTTTTTTATATTAAAAAAATGAAAGAAGCCTACTATATTTACGTAAATAACGATAGGTTAGGTATTTTATTTATTTTCGATCAAATTTTATTGCATAATTGAAAATATACGACCATTTTAATTTTATATTATGTCCTTCCAAATACATCAAATGATATTTTGTATATTTATAATTTATAATTATTAACGACAATAAAATAATGTTGTTTTATTTACACTATATTATATATAGCATAGGTAATAGGACGATACAAATTTACAAACATCTTCGAAATGCAAAACAAAAATCAAAACATACAATAAAGTGCTTTATTTTCTATGGTGCCCTAACTATATATTTTAGTTATTTATCGATATATTCGTGTTTTCAAGTTCTATAGATTTTTTTAACAACTCATAAAATATATAAAAAGATGTACATATATCACAGCTACATGTAGGGTTCTGTATAATATTGTTTTTATAGTTCATTTTTGTTCCATCTTTTATAGTATTCACAAATTAATAAAAATATGAAAATTACAAAAGTAATATTCTCAATTATACTTTATAAATGTATAAAAAACAACAAAAATAATAAAAAAATAACAATAGTCACATGATTACATATAGTTTTCATTCGACATTTAAACATTCTTTAGTTATTAAATTTTCATTTATCTTAAAATGCCTTTATAAATTCCTATACTGAACCCCTTAAAAATCAGGGGTGAGAAGTCCTTTAAATTGTCTACGTTCAACTTATTATGATAAAACTACATATTTGATTTCACTAGTGAATAAAATAAATAATTAAGAGGACATTATACCATTATATTTATACATTATTCGCTGTCTCTGTCTTGGTAATATAGCAAAATAATGCTATTGAAAAAAATGTCGTCTACGTTAAATTAAATTTATAAAGTTTCTCTGTAAAATATTATTCAATAAAAAAGTTACAGTTACTTTATTTAAAACTGTGACTTATTTGTTAAACAATATTTTATAAAAAAAAAAATCTGTAGTTTTCTAGAAAAATTATTCTTTTTAAAAATGGTAATTAGTGTTGTAGCTCTAATTTTAAACTTAGACGAGGGTAACATTAATTGTTTTGCGTAGAATAATTTTGCTATAATACCCATTAGTTAGAGAACGATACAACAAATGCAAGTATAATGTAATCTTATGAGTCAGGAAAAATATTTTTGAAAATATAATTTTATCTATTACCATAAATGTAAAGACTTTCAATACCTACCTTCTATATTGATTGCAGTATATTATATTTTTTTGGTTTTAGCCGAAATATATTTGAACAGTAAATAAGTTTTCTGTGTAATTCAATTGGCTTTGATTGCACTTATATGTGTGTTTAGGCGAAAAAACTTATTTTTATATTTTTCGATTTCTGTGTGCCTTTTGTACCCATTACTGTGACAATCTAGTTTTAATTAACCAATATATAGAGTTAAAAGTCAAACAATACACTGATGTGATGAAAAGTTCGAAAAGTACAATCAAAAACGTTTTATACTTCATCTAATAGAAATTAATTTCTCTTCGTTCAGTGTAATATAAGCAAAGGTCGAGAATTAAGAATTAATTCGACTGGAAATCGCTCTTGGGCTTTTTAAGTTGTTCAATTTGTACATCGTTTTAATTCAACAAAATCTGTTGTAGAAGTTCGAATCTCAAACTTTGCAACTCGACATGTATGTCTAACTTAAAGACATGCCTGCTATGTATGAAACCGCAGATAATATAATATTACTTATATTTTATAATATTATAATGTTATATTGTTTATAAAAGATAAGTTGAGCCACGTTGAAGTTGTATATTTTACTTGGATTTCAACTATGCAAAATTGATTTAATTTACTGTTGTGGCGTATATACAATATAAATATATAATATATATTGTGTTTATCGTGTATATAAAGTGTATTCTATAACACGAAATAAATTTAACAGATGATCTGAAATTTGATTTAAACTTTTTGGTAAAATTCTGTTAAAATTGTAGGACACAGAATCATGGTAGGTATATACACAATGATTAATACAAAAAATCGATATACACGAAAAAAGTAAAGTGAACCAAATTTTCGATTTAATATAATAAAATGTAAATTATTCAATTAATAATTTTATATTTATAGTATATTTATATTCAACAATATTTTTATAAAAAGTAAATTCCACATCTTCATGCCTATTTTATTGTTCCATTAATTTCAGTTTTTCATGATTATTTGGAATGTCACTTTTCGCTACAATTGTTTCAACGTATTCCAAATGGAATTCATAGTTTCTTTAGACGTTTTGAGTCGGGTAATTTTTTCATTATTTGATATAATTCGAGTGCAGATGTTAATACTAAAAATCGTATGACCTTAAACATTTTAAAATATTTAAATTATTAATATATACTTGTAATGAAAATATTGTTTATTCGTTTTCTTTTGGTGAGTCATTTTTGCTTGAAAACTTCTGTAGTGTTCTGAGTATTAATACTTTTTTTAGAAGTATATTCTTGTAATCATTTTATACCTACTTGGATTTGAAAATTCGTTATTTTCTGTATACATATTTTTTTATCGTAAACAAATGACATATTACGAAAGTGAATTTAATTTTTAACTCAGACTCCGTAGTAAAACATATGGTGTAATAATGTATTTTCGTACTAATTACTCACATTGAAAGTAAATTTTATAAAATTATAATTCACAGAATTAATACGATTATTGCAATATGTATAACAATACCATACTAATTAATAATTACCATAATAATACGTATATGACTGGTACAAACAGTGTAAGCAGAAATGTTAAATATTTACATTGTTGTAAAATTAAACTCGTTAAGGTTTTTAGTTTATAAATTTTTGAAGCAAGTTACAAGTTATTTAAAAATACAACTATCAAGTTTAAAACATGTCACTGTAGGGCCAACCATACATATGCCTATAATGTGACATTTTTAGATACTTCAAGGAAAAAATAATTTAGCTATAGTAAACAGTTGATAAAAATGTAGTTGTTATAAGCATAGAACATTATAGAAATGTCACTCAAGATGATAACAGTTTATTTCCAAAAAAAACCGAAGACCGGCCATGAAGTTATCATCGAACGTAATACCGAAAACGTATTCTGAACTTAGTAACGTTAATTCGCTATATAGTTTATATATATATATATATTTATATGTATGACAGGCATCTACAAATCACTGATTGCAGCGATCGAAGTATAATATCTGTTATGAAAATTTGTCAACAGCTGTCATTTTTATCATCCAAAATCAATCATTTACTTTACACAGAAACATAGGCAGTAACATAACCCTGTTATAACTTTGTATGTTGTAATACCAATAATATTATTTAGTTGTACTAAAATTGTATATGTTAAAATAGGTACTACGTTTAAACGGTTGAATTATTGAAATTGCACCAACACTATATTTAATTATTTTATCTAAAAAATCGAGTTTATCAATATTTATACGTGTAAAAAAAAATACAATTTTAGGTTATATGGTAATGTCAATAATATGAATTGTACTAAATATTAAAACTGTGGTGGATATTATTTATCCTAAACACTATTTAATCAATTGAACTATAATGTTTTGTTGATTGTAATAAATTGTGTTATAACACTTATTATTTGGTGTCGTGAACTATATTATGTCCGATGTTCTTATTGAGCGTTTACAAAAAGTTATTTCGTATCCGTCGACCGTCGTCGATTCATTGTTGTAGTTTACAACTATCTATATGTCATTGTGTTAACGACTTTTCGTATTTTCAGCAATTATAATACTATAGATACTTTTGTACAAAATATATTAATTGAACTGAATATTCCTAAAGTTAAAATTGATTGCTTCACAAGTATTAACTATTAAAGGTATTTTTGTGAATTCCATTGATTTCGTCCCATTACTTTCATAACATTATATGTCAAGACCTTCCTATTGAATAAATACGGTTGACATAAAATGACTTGAAATATTGTACTTAATGTAGTTAACATACTATACTTGTATATAATATTAAAATATCACAGGTCTCTCTCTAAGGGTCATTATAAATTAATGCATTAGAAATTATAGCTTTTAAGTATTTAATGAAATTTTAAAAAAATTATATATATATATATATATATATGCATTATTAAATTATGAATGTCGAATATTAAATAAAATAGAATTCAGTGGCAATATTGTATTAATTGTGACTATTTAAAATTTAGGAAGGTATTTCATTAGGTACTAAATGTTTCGATATGCATATTATAACGTTTTAAGGGTATTATATACGGTATTATTTAAAAATATTTTTTTTTGCAATAAAAGGGAATACTTACTATTATGAATAATAATTGCAGTCCTTTAAATAAAAGTTCTTTGATTATTTTATTATTTATAAACCGATAGCTCGTCGGACCGACACTATTAAAATGGTTCTACCAATGCGATACGACAGGTGGGGGGTAAAAAAAATTAAATAAATAAATAATAATTCTACCATTAAAAATAAAATATTAACAATGTCAGAACTCGTTAAACATTTACGACATTTACATAAACATCAATGAATTTAAAATATTCGGCATGCAGAGATTATTTGATTTTGCACGCGCAATAGAATAAATCTCCAAATTTAAATAATTATTATGCTTGAACGACGGAGGCGACCAAAAGGAAGTTCACGGATGCAGGACAGAAAAATACGTGAAAAGGACACGGGTGGAAGGATCTGAATTTTATTGACCGTTATCTAAGAGCCATTTTAAGGGGATCCACATACATATGCGAATGGTTATGGTGAAAAAATCCTCCTAGCAGTCTCATCGAACTTTTACGATTCATACATTGTTATTATCGTCAAAAATAAATAAATATAAGTCATAACTTTTGGCAGAGCATTGGGAACGTTTATGGTCGACGATAAAAACCGTTACTAACTGGACCATGCCTGGGACCGGGCGAGAATAGTGTGGATTTTTGCTGTGTTGACAAATCCGTGATCGTAAATTTTTCGGCAACGCCTAGACAAATTATCGAAAGATCTGTTATCATAAATCAAACGGGAAAAATTATTGCATTTTTTCCACGTACATCGATATTAAATTACATTTAATATGTAATTTTTTTACCTTTAACTTTAACTTACTGAGAATGACAATCAATTTAGATTATTTGTTACATTATTTTAATAATCTCATCGAAATTATTTGAACACTAGTGTATAAAAAACGTAAGATAGTAATAGGAATGGATAGGGCGATATGTTTATTTTTTTTTCGAGTGAACCGACAACGTCGGGGGAATCATATATGCAAATAATATTACCCCTAAAACGATATTCCTATACCGGATTATCTGTTAAAATAACTCTTATAATGTTATAAAGGTACCTAGAACCCAATGGTTCATAACTATATGAACACTAATTATAGGCTAATGGTCTTTTTCACGCGTATTTTCTAAGACATTATTGATAGATAAACACAATTTTTTAATTCATGCGGATTTGTATTGTTATTGTATGGTATATAAACTTAACTGATATTGTATTAAACTCGGGGACCCTGAAAGAATGGACGCAAACTTTACTCCAGATTTACACATAATGTATGTTCCATCATGTGATACCTCAGTACCCACAACAGCGGTTATTTGTCTGACAACAATTATTTTCTTACAATTGCAATTTAAACACACGCAACAGTCACTTACGAAGACTGTACGAGTGGTTGGGATTATTAATTATAAAATCGTAAACCGTTTCTAGCGTTTAGTCTAAATCCCAAGTCACTTTCTATCTGTATTATCATGTAATATAAGTGAACACTGACCTAGGGTATGACAAGATATTTTTTAAATTAAATATAACTACAAAAAAAAAGGTCATTCGCTTAAATTTTCTCGCCAAAATTCAAGAAATTTCTTTTAAAATATAACAAATAAGTGAAAAAAAAATCTGTTTAAAAAAAATTTTAAAATATGGTCACTCTAACTTAAATACCTATATAAAGCATTTTTAAAAAATTCCTAAGTATATGAATTATTTAAAATAGTGACAACATTATATTAAACATTTAATGTTTAAAAAATTGATTACTCAAGAGATCTTTTCACTAAAATATAATACTACTTCTAAATACCTATAATTATAAAGTTACACAGAATATTTTGAAATTTCATAAATAAAAATGATACAAAATTTAATACTCACTTGGAAAACATATTATTATCATCTTTGTAAAACTCCTTATGAATTTATTTTAGACTAAGTCATTATTTTATATCAATTTATTATCCATTAAAAAAAATTACAACATAAAATATTCTACATTGTAGTTCTACTTACAGTTACTCGTAGTGTACTACCAGAACTTGAAAACATTATTCATAACGTTTCAAATGGAAAATTTTACCTAATCGTAATCAATATATAATAAATAAAACGAAATACTTGAAATATTACTAAACAAAACGCACCATTAAATATAATATGTGTTAAGCCAACAACGATTAAACGTAACAGTAACGTTTAAAAAAAAACCTTTTTCGTTATGAAGTGGCAAATTTTATTTTTTAGTATAATGTATTCGTAAAAATTATATATATTATATATTATAATATATTGTTATTTACAATAATATTTTGTAATTATTCATTATTTTATTTACACTTTTCATTATACCTACCAAGAAGTTTATTTTCATACAATTGCAGAACTTATTTATTAAAATATTACATGTATCATTATCTGTTTATTTATATTTTTATATTGGGTTCCGTGTTTTAATCGTCTTAAAAACACAACTGATTATAGGCACAATGTAAACCACCGCTTACTCGTATATTTAGGTACCTAATTCAATATAATACCTTTTAAATTCCAAGTCAAATTTCAATTTTACATTTGTAATTTTATTGTGCCTACTAATAGTATCACGAAATAAGGTGTTGATGACTATATTTCGCAAACTTTTATTAAAGTGTGAAGATGTGTTTTTAACTTTTTTGTCTTTATTTATGAGTATACTATAATTATTATTTTTAACTAAATACCTACTAATATAATTATATACTTTGTAATTAGCTATCAGTAATTTAAGCTTTTAAGTATTCTGAATTTTAAAAATTTACTTTTTAATTTTTATTAAATAAAATCATCTTCTTGCCTTCGTCTTAACAATTCTTCAAAATATTTTGACCCTAATCCTCAATTTCCACTTAGCACGATCTCCCGTATTCTCTTTACTCACACCAATCTCTTCATAACACAATCCATCACATCCAAACCCCTATTATTTGGTCTTCCTTTTCCCTCCTTTCCTTCTACATACAAAATACAGACTATTATATAAACAATATGACTGTGTGAGGATAATTCTTATTCTTTATAATTAGAGAGTTCACTTATATTCAAGTATAAATATTTTAACGATAGGTTGTGCAGTAATATTTAGTAATTAACAGTTATCACGGTTTATTGTCAATATATATAATAAAAAAATTTGGAAATTTAACGACAAAAACTGTTAAACATTAAACGAAAAAAACAAAAGACGTTTAAATAACGTAATTATTGAATAACTTACATTTTAAAAATTAATAACACTAAACATAAAAATAAAAAACCGTTTAAATGTACAATTACGTAAAATAATGTAATTGTTTTTAATTTTAGCCCTGTGTACTACTATATAGTTCTTTACTGTTTAATACACAATTGAATATAAATTCAAACTCATTAAATATGTCAACAACGATTTATATGATTTTTTAATACAATTTAAATTTAAACTCATTTCACTCCTATGTCTGGTAATAGATGTAATTTTACTGTATAGGTATATATATTGTTTTTTTTTTTATTTTCTTGATGGTTTTTATTTATCCCTAGTCGGCGTCGTCGCCGGCGTAAAGTAAAATCGCAATTGTAAACATGACGGTGATGTGTGACCGGAATACATATGCCGTGTTTTCTTCCTTTTTGGAAGAACAAATACAATAACAACTTGGAATGTTTGTTTATAATTTGCAGATCTATAAGTTGGTGTGTTGACTTTGGCTTGTATTCTATTTTTCTCAGTCGTGATTGAAAGCGCATAAGCGGATTATCAATCTGCGTTACTTGAACGTGAAAAAATTATACGTCATTTTTTTCATCCACGGATTTTTACAAAAAAAATTTCGGTATTCTGTCAAACTCTTCGAAGTTTCATTACAAAACAGATATAACTACATAACTATCGTGAATAAATTGTTGATTGTGTATAATCAGTATACCACTTATTTACATTTAAATGTGTGTCAACGCGATTACAAGCGTTTTCTCACATTTCCGTAGGAGTTTAAATCAGTGACAGCAAACCAAAATATACAAGTGCATTTATTTTTCATTACTTATTAAATTCTAGAGAGATTTTATTGAACTCTATATTGGATATCACAAACCCTATAATTCTTCGATCGATAATACGAATTCGCAATCTAATCATATCATACAGTTCAATCTTCTATATACCGACTAACTTCCTGCGGGCACTGTCTCCTTTAAATGGTTCATCTCTAAAACAGGTCATAATAAATTCTCGTAAAATAAACTATTGCCGAGATCCCCTACTCTGAATTCTCGAATGAAAAACTAAATGAAAGAAGAGAAAAAAGGGATATTCAAACGAAACAATGGCATTCTACTATCGTTATTTCGACATATATTCAATAGTGGCCACAAAAAGCTAAAATCGTGATTAGAAACCTTAACAACCCTAAAATGCACAACACGTCAGGCACGCATAACAGATGCGTAGGATTGAAAAATAACATGTACACAATATTGTCAAGCAATTCACTAAAAGTACTTCGTTTAAAGTCCGATTCTAGTAAATCAGTTCAAGAATATAGTACCTAGTTGGTGAAACGACTACGGCAGTTTATATTTTTTTTTTCATTCTACGAAAAGTTTTATTGCTGTAAATAAAAATAATGAAACTTCAAGTCACGTAACATTTTTTTTTTTCTAATTATGTTCTCTCTGTAAATTTGCCAAACATATAAAATAATAAAATTCCAGTCGGTTTATGCCTCAAGCATTCGCCCTGTATGCGCGCACCAGATCGGCATAAAACTACAATCACTTTCTCGAAGCCTAATAACACCGGAGAGGGGAACGAAATCAAAAACGGGGGTGGGGAGTATTTGATATTATCTGATTACAACCCGATCCCGTCGACAACGAGGTTATAAATTCTTAATGTTCTCACCGCCAAATAAAATTATTTTAGATATATTTTACACAGAAACGAATAGCGAAAACTCCATATCGTTAAAATACCCGTGAAGGTTTTGATATAGTTTTATGGCTATTTTATGACTGCAGTTCGTTATTAAGGAGAAAAATATAACGTTTTTCTATTGCCCATTTAAAATAATTTTTTATATAATAAAAATGTATATATCTGTGAAAATATCTATGTATGATACGCCACGCAAGTAGGTACACAATGGCATTGTAAATAAGTTATTTAGAACATAATCGCAGGAGTTTGATGTTCATTTCGAATAAGTATAAAAATTGTTAATAAATAATTGAGTAATTATTTTCATATCATAAATCATCTTTATAAATTCGAAGTTTATTAATAATGAAAACTCATGAGCGCTCGCATAAGTAAACTGCTTTGAAGTATTCTAAAATGTAATTGAATACGTCATTGAAGGCTGAAAAGTTTAAATGCGTATAATAAATCCGAGAACCCGAGTCCAATAATGCATAATGCTTATAGCACAGATGTTAATGGCACTCCAAAATCTTTATATAAATGTTCATGTCGACAATAATATGTAAATTGTGCTTTTTAAAATGCATATTTACAGTTTCAGATACTTCAAAATTACTATATACTGAACGCCTTCAATTTCAATTACATTCATGTTAGTATTATAATCCATATGTTCCGAATATCAACTCAAATTGAACCAATGGAGCAATCACTGATGTGTAATAAAAATATTTATGATGTCATAGGACATTTTGAGATTTAAAAGTAACAATTATCACTACTCGTCAATTTCATGATTGTGAATTTAAAAAACATACAGATATTTGTATGTATGCAGTACTTTGATATCTCAAATACACTATAATATATTATATGTATTCTTTATTGTTATTAGGTAATTTTTACCTTAATTAGTTAAAACTTATCAATTCATTACCTAATGAACATAGTCACAATACACTATTAGTTTTATACTGAATTATTTAAATACATTAAATTATTTTAACTCCGCTTCATAAATTACTTCGTATACTTTGACACAAGAAAGTGGGTATATAATTTATTGGGAATATCAAAATTCTTAGACACTAACAGCAGTTGTTCGAAAGTATAATGAATAATGATAAAAGAATATTGACACAAGATAATAAATTTAAAATCTATACTTAGTTAGAAACTCATATAAATAACGAAATGTGTAATTAAGTAAACTTATGCAAAAGGAACCCTCACTGTGGTCATACTAATAAGTTTTAAAATAGTTTTGTTATACTGGACGTCAAAAGGTATTATTTACAAGTTTTTAAAGATAAAGTATCTATAAATCAACATGACAAAATTACTATTTTATATTTTATACAAGTATGCTCTTTTTTCTGATTTTTCATATTAACCTACTACAATACAAAAATATACTATGCTTTTGGGATAAACCATTTTTTAAAAGGTTGTGATATAAGGGCAATCTATATACCTGTATGATAACACTGTCAAGTATAAAATATTGAATAAAGTTTTGATAAGATGAAAGGATAAGCTAAAACATTTTTTGAACTTGTAACAAATATTGAAAACATGGAATGAAATAACAAAAGTTTTTAATATCACTAAAATCTGTGAGTGCTTTCGCATGTTCAAAATATAATATGCCTAATATACAATTAAAATACACACAACATATAATAATGAATACATTTTATTTAAATAAATTATTATTTAAACCTCATATTCATATTCTTGTACATTGATAAACAGAAATTATAAAAAAATTATACAATTTTTCAAGTCAATAACGTTTCTATTATTATTATAAAATGGACTTCTAGATTCATAAAATGAAAATGATGACATTTTTTATTATATTTTAAAATATGTACCTAAATATTAAAATATAGTTATCCTCTTTCAAAGTGGGTAATGTAATATTTTACAATGGGAAAATACTTAATCCAACGTAAAAATGATCTTTTTTAAGAACTTATGTAATGGTATATACTATATAGGTACATGAATATTATAAAAACAATTATTTTATATAGATATTTATAAAATTCTAGAAGGCAATTTTCAAGGTTAAAAACATGTTTACACAAAATTGTTAAAACGGATTCTTAAAGTAATTTAGAGTTAAAAAACTTAATATTAAATTGATAGAAGACAAAATTTTCAAATGAACGGAATTCAGTTTATTAAAAAGTTATCTTATATCAATCATAAAAGTGTAAAAAAGTTAAACAATTTTCTTTTTAAAAAAAAAATAAATTTTTTTAGTTAATAAATTAAGAAAACGAAATGAGGTTCACTCTAAAATATATCTTCTATTGATTTAATAATAAGCATTTTTACTCTAATATCACTTTATAAACCCGTTTTAACAATGTTGTGTAAATATATTTTTTTATAAACATTGTGATTATATAAAAATGAAATTTTTTATTGATATGGAACTGATTTTTAATTATTAAAAAAAAAAATTGTTTTTAATTTTCAGAATTTTATAGTTCGAGAATTATCTTGAATATTTTCTACATACAATATCTTATAATAAAGGGTATATATAATATATACATAGAATTTTAAACAAATAAAATTATTTTATTATATTTGATTGTAAAAACTTAGTATATATACATAATATATAGTATATATTATGTTGCTAAAAATTATATTATATTATTTAAGTTTAAATTAATTTTATTGTAACCAGACATTAATGTTACAATGTTATAAATGACTCTTAGATCTACCTATCTACTCAAAATAATTTAGAAACTAACAACCTGTTGAAATAACAATTTTTATTTCATTAACAGGTTGTCAAAACTAATTAACTTTATATATAAAAAAATTGCAAAATATTTTGTTGTATAGATCAGAAAATATTTAAAATAGTTAACTAAACAGCGAAATTAAAAAGTTTTTAATAATATAATTTTTTAATTACATAGTTAACCATTGCTTAAAATTAAATTCGATATAATTTAGTAAATTAATAATATTCTTGTTAAAATATACAACCTACTATTTATAATTAATGTCACATAATAATATGTATGATGAATTGTAATACACGTATTGTACTAAAATTACCTTTTATGCAGATAATTATTATTATATTGTAGAAACAAAAATTTGAAAATAGTTTAATTTTCAATAAGCTTTCGTTTTTTTTTATTTACGAGTTATTATATTATACGTCTCTAGGGTTAAGAAACAATACCTACTTTAATTTCATCATTGTTTCACGTTAAATATATACTGCGTATAAAACGACTATACTTTAAAATAACCATATTTTAAAATTAAAACTACTTAAAAAGTATAACTACGTTGCCCCTAAAGCCTTTGGGGTGGCGCGGGCGTGTATAATTTGTTCAAGTTTGAATCTCGGTTATTAAGTGTGTAGTCGAATTTTGTTGAAACCTTAATTAAATCTTTATGCGTATTTAATACACAATATATTATATATATATATATATTAAATATATAAACTATTTAGTATAGATTAATTTTAGACAATATATCAAAACTTATCCGGTGTGGAATTCATAGATATTCTTGGAGAGGGAGATTTATTTACACAGATAAAATATAGGAAAAATATTTATAAAGCAAATGCAATAAACATAAAATAACTACGCCGCATTTAATAGGTTTACGAATTACGATATTATGTCGGATAAACATTTATAGTATAGAGTGGTCATATTTTGAAAATTAAGAACAGTATATAGGATAAGCACGAAGACGAAAATAAAAATTGAACCCGCTTCAAAGAGCAAAGCAGAAAGCATCCCGTTTAATGTTTATCGGAACAACGGGACGCAATCATCAAAAGCGTGACAATGACGCAAAAAAAAAAAAAAAAAAAAAAACAGAACATATAGTCACCCTATTTTAGTATTTACGATATGAACGTCGTGTCCTGAAAATATCTAAATACTGTAATATTGGGCAAAAAAATAAATAAAAATTATCCAGATTAAAATGAACACCAACTAAATTAAATTTTCTATCGGAAAATAGATACGTATGAAACATATTTGGAGCTCTCTATAACTCACAGAAAAATCGGATACTACGGGTATATATATAAAAATCACAGCTAGTACCTAGTGCTCTAGTACATTCACATCGCTTCGTGTAGAATGATAACGGAAACGCGTAAGATATCAACCTGAGCGCGATGATAACTGTGTTCGTATACGATAAATAGACATTTGTCGGTTGTTCTTTCCGGTGTTCGGAGAGATACTGTAAATTCCAGGGGGGGGGAAGGGTCAAACTCTCCTCTGAAATATACCATATTTTTTTTTTATTACCGCTGAAACATGACACGTTAACGATAATTATTATAATAATTTGTGCATACGATTTACCTGATATTCCGTCGTACGTCCACCACTCGTCCCAACTGGCTTGCACGCCTGTAACAATAAACAAAATCGATAAATTACCCGGCAGTGGGTATGCAATGGTAGGCGTATAAATTTCCATCGGAACAATGATAATTACACGTCGACCGTGCTGAACGTATTACACCATTACGTGCCCGCCATGTCAACCCCTCCTAATTATCATCATCGCGTTATAGTATAGTATTCCGTCGGATATCACGACAGCGATAATATTATATTATATGTTGTCGTGCACAATCCACCGAAATGTCCGACCGATATCCGATCGATTCGTCGATTTTATACCGTATACGGTAAACACGAAATGGTTCTGATGTACCGACTTAAAAATATAGGTGGTATATAGCGTATAACACGACTTTAAAAAAAAAAAAAATAGATATGATTATTAAAAAAATATATATAATCCTCAGAGTACAAAATAACGACGCTCCTGATCACACACAAACGTACCTAATCGGTCACTATCATAGACATGTTATATTATTAGGGTACGTACTACTTTTTGCTCCGTGTTTTATGATAGCTATACGTCAAACGCTAGATATGAAATCATGGAATAATCGATGTCACCCATGTTTTCTGCCTACAACAAAATAATATGACGATGACCGATAGTGTACTGTAATCATTTCATTTCTTACGGTACACAGTAAAATCGTTCGTAAAATGTTTTGTTTATTTTATGCGCGCTATAATAAATTCAATAAAAAATACTTCGAACGGACAAATATTTCGTTTTCATTTCCACACTATTTTATCTAGTCGATAAAATTATATTGCCTGATTCTTTGGTAGAGACGTAGACGGGAAGAATTTTAGTCCATGAGTATACATGTGTACATAGTTGGTTACTCGTAGAAATATTTTACAGTAAATGTCACACGGGGAATAGCATGTAAATCGGTACTTGATGATATATTATTACTCACGTGAAACGAAAGACAAACTAAAACTCTTCCGGCGTCAATAGGTAAGAGATGCAAGATGCTGTAGTTGGTCGGCCGGAGGCCTATAAAGAGTACCAGACGTTAGTCTCTTCACTCTGTTTGAGGTTTCAGTTGACTTTTGTTGTTTTTCAGGGTTTACACTTCTACAAGTCGTAGTAAGTGAGGGAATTTAGAGGTCGAAAGTCTGTGAGCAAGCATTTTTGCTGCATGTAGGGATTCTTCGAATAGTGTTGTTGTGTTTGTGGATGTGTGTAGTATTTCATTGTTTGTTAGGTAGTGAGCTCCTGTCATTGTTCTGAGTGCTACGTTTT
>JAIPRL010009576.1:0-17297 GCA_025469235.1 Pemphigus obesinymphae
TAAGTGGGGATGTGGTGGGAGAAGTGGAGAGGTTCAAGTATTTAGGGTCCGTTATACAGAAAGATGGGGGTTTCGAAGAGGATATGAAACACAGGATTAAGTGTGGATGGACGAAGTGGAGAGAAGCATCAGGTATTCTGTGTGATAAAAGAATCTCTATTAGGTTAAAAGGTAAATTTTATAAGACAGTGGTGAGACCTGCAATGATGTATGGAACGGAATGTTGGGCAGTAGATAGAAAGATAGAACAGAGAATGAGTGTAGCTGAGATGAGAATGTTAAGGTGGATGAGTGGAGTTAAAATGGAGATAAAATAAGGAATGAGTATATCAGAGGTAGTATAGGGGTAGCTTCGATAGTAGACAAAATGAGAGAGAATGGATTAAGATGGCTCGGGCATGTATTAAGGAGGGAAGAGAATGAGGCAGTAAGATTAGTAAGGGAAATGCATGTTGTTGGTAAGAGGGGGAGGGGAAGACCGAAAAAGAGATGGGGGATGTATTGGCGAGTGATATGAGGAAGGTGGGAGTAAGTGATGAAGATACGGGAGATAGGGTTAAGTGGAAGTGTAGGACCAGGGTGGTCGACCCCAAATAGTTGGGAGAGAAGGCGAAGGAGAAGAAGAAGATGTAAACTTCAAAATTTATCACCTATATAATATAGTATGTACTTATTATAATTATTACTGTGTAGTAATCAATATATATATATATATATAAACGTTTTTATTATTATTATTATTATTAAAGTTATAATAATATAAAGTTGTTATATAAAAATATCAACCACTACTGTTACAATTTCAGTGAGTAGCGATATTCTTCACCGCCACCGCCACCCCGCTCCAGTGTGCGCGGTCCGTTATACGTACAGTGTAGATACTTGTGTTTTTGTGTGTCGTAAACGGATATGAGAAGATACGCGAGAAAAGCTCTTTGCGGTATGGCCCGACGTAAGATGATCAATGTCGGGAAAATTCATTGGGCGCGACGGTGATGGCGACCAGCGTCGCCTCGTAATAATTGCGTTCTAAAAAGGGTCGTCGCGATCCTCGCTCGTTAACCGACCGGTACCGTCGAGTTCAATCTTCGGCGGTGACTCTAAATTTCGTGCGACGACTATATTAATGGGCCTATTAAATGTGTACACACAATACACGTCTACGGCTGAATATTCATAAAATTAACGGCCCCCTCGCATAAGTGTCGTCTGCCCCATCCCTTTATCGTATCGCCACGTTTAATATTCCAAAGGACAATAATGTATTGTGTACCGATGTCGACACGTTGGTAAAAATTAGAGAAATGCGCATCGCGCTGTACGCGACTATCAATAATAAAAACATAGCCGTCTCCGAACAGTGTCGTTTCATTACAGCTATTGGTAATACAATATGAGCTTTCGGCAATTGTCTGGAGAAAAAAAAACCGAAATTTTTATGCGTAATGTTCAGTTGCCCACCGTCCAAATTCCGAATTTCGACGCGGATATATCATACTCGGTGCTAGAATTGGACAAACAGAAGACGTGCCGCTATCCGCGGGCGTTCAATAAATGACTGTGTAACCTGTATACTGTAAAAAACCAAAAAAAAAAAAAATGAGTAAGAGTGCTCGCAAAATATTATAAAATAGTAAAGGAGCTCCGTCCCCCACCGCGTACCCTTCCCCCATCCAAACTCGAGCACTGGATATACTACGACGGTGCCCGTTCCGAGACACCTACAATCATTAATAGTACATGCCAACACAAGTTTTGAACGTTTTCATTATCTGTTACCGGCCGTCTCTGATGGTAGTGTGAATTCTGTGGTAAGGTCAATCCCCGTCGGTCTGACGATAATAATTATCAGGTCGCGCTAAATTATCGATATCACAAATAAAGTCATTGTCATTATTTCGTCTTAAATGTTTTCTTCATACGTTTCAAGAAAACGTTGCTGTCTTAATTACATTTATTGTCCCCGATAAAGTGGGTTTCTTGTTGTTTAATATCGCATCACGGGAGTTGAACCCACGTACCAAAAACTCTTTTCGAATCAGAATATCAGGAAGATATGTACTCTCGATTTTTGACGATCTAATACAGTTCGTCGAAACTCGATGTCACGTTCTTCAAAATAGTTCCATATGGTTGGGGAGCCTTGGTGGGCCCGGTACACCTATATATTGCTCTGGCCTTGGCCGGCTCATCCATGGTGTGAAAATCAGTCGCTATGTTTTTGGATGCGATTTTATCATTATACTGTCCTTATACCACAGATATAATCCGACGTACTGATATCACAGAATATTCTGTGATAGTACTGATAGTGTCTATTATGGTAGAAACCACTGAATATTTTGTGGTATAAATAATGATAAAATCGCATCCGAAAATATGGCCACTGATTTACAGATTTCGGTTTAGTGTCCACCCCCTGATATTACTATCGATAGCATAGAATAATATTGGTAGTTGTTATCGTCATATTTGGACTTTAGTGTTTGATTGTTCTGAAAGACAAAAATATGATAATTACGACTTATCCGGGTACATTATCGATTATTAAAGGACCGTATATCACAAAATACGACATGGGCTCAATCGACAGATAATTAATGGAAGTAATAAAATTTGTTTACACCCATTCGTTGAGGAGCTACAGGAGCTAGAACTCGATAAAGAAGGCCGCGTGACGTCCTAAGATCATACAACGTGGCGATGGCCTTTATTATATTCAACTATAGTATATGACCATAGTTATAATGGTTTAGTATTTTTGTGGATGGTTAGAAATTGCTTCAAAAATTTGATAATGTTCTTTCCAGAACATTTTTTGTTGGCTGAAAATATTTGAATATAGAATATAGTCTATACAGTTATTATAGATCTATGGCGGTGATAACATATATGAACATATTTTGTTTTAGCACTGGTATTTATTCATGTGTACTAAGACAATATTTATATATATTAATTTTTAGTGCAATTTGTTCTTTACTTACCTCGCACCACACACGCTTTTGCATAAGTACTATTTCCCATATAAGATTTATACATATTATTTGTGAAACATAACTTATACTTATTACTGTACAAAGTTTTTGCGTAAATATCTGAAACACGGTGATCTTTACTTTCACACAACGCTTAACCCATTATATCGATTAAAATCCTCGTTAATTGGTGTGAGTACATGTTTATATTTTGATTTTTTATAAACATAAGTAAACGATTGACTCCTATTCAGTTGCAGGATTCATTGTGTTATATAAAAAAGTATCTAAGTATCTTGTTCCCCTCAAAGTTTTTATAAATCAGTCAAATAAAAAACATCTTAAAAACATTTATTGATACTTTCAAGTATATATTTTTTTTTTCTAATGTAGTGAATTTCATTAACTATATCAGATAAAATTAAAAATATTTGTATAAAATTGTGTTGGTATTAGAAATTAATAATAATGCCAAAGATAGTGAAATTTATACCTAAAATCCTATTTATATTAGGACAATTCAACATTTGTCTTAAACAAAATAATAAAAAAAAGTCGTCCATCGTCATTTTGGTCCTCGGACAGCTTAGTGAATTATTAGTATTTTAGATTTGAAAGAAATAATTTTCGGTAGTTTTCCATTAAGTTAAATTTGAAAAATACTGAAAAAATAAAAAAAATAACCTTTTTAAATTCAAATTAAAATTATCAAATTATATCATATCACCGTAATTCTGGAAGGTGCCATGGCTCATTTGCAAAAGAAGCACAGACAGGCACAATGTTGCATGCAACAAATATGGACTTCAGATAAATGTTAAGAAAAATAAATTCATGTTAATAACAAAAGACCAAACAGACAATCGCAATAATAAATTCAAATCAAGCTTGAACAACGGCATAATAAAAAGAGTATATTCATACAAGTATGTTGGAACATGGATTAACAGTAATGTCGATAACTTAAAATAGATCAAATGTCGAATTGAAATTGCTAGATCAACATTTTTTAGACTAAGGAAAAGTTTTTCAAACAGAGATCTATCGTTGGATTTAAAAACTAGGTTGTTAAAGTGCTACGTATTTTCTACCCTGTTGTACGGAATGGAAACTTGGATACTGAAGAAAACAGATGTTCAAAAATCCAAGCATTTGAGATGTGGTGTTTCCGTAGAATTCTTATGGGTTGACAATTTTCCAAACGTAGAAGTTTCAAGAAGAATAGTAAAGAACCAGAGGTGATAAATAGTATAAAATCTAGGAAGCTGCAATATTTTGGATATATGCTAATATATAGAAATATCAACTCTTATATCTCATAATACAAGAGAAAATTTATGGGAAGAGGGGAAGGGGGAGACCTAGAACAAGCTGGCTGTAAAATCTAAAAAAGTGGTTCCAATGCAACACCAAGGAGCTATTCAATGTAACCAAGAATAAAGACCATATAGCTTTCCAACCTTCGACAGAAAAAAAACATGAAGAAGAACTATCAAATATAATCTATTTTCTATTAAAAAACTCTTTTCCTGGAAACAGACTTGGGTGAAATACTTTTAAAAAGTATTTCAAATATATATTCCAAATACTTCTTAAACAATTTTTCAGAACATGTATTCGAATACTTTTTGATAATGGTATTCCCAAAGTATTGAGAATACTTCATAAATAATATTACAATTATATTAGAATACTTTTTCTTATTTGAATGTACTAAATTTCAATAACAAAAATAATAATGTTTTTATTTAATTGGATTTAAACAATAAAAAAAATATATGTGTTGTGAGGGGTGAGGGCTAATTATTTTAGATTCTGAAAGAATAATTTATATTAGATCAACATACTAAAATGTTTATTTGAAATATATTATTGGAACTTTAAAAGTATTTATTTTCAAGGCATAAAATATTTTTAAAAAGCTTCAAAATACTATATTGCATATTTTTCAAAAAAATTATTTGGAATACTTAAAAAATATACTGAATACTACTTAAGTCTGTCTGGAAACTCCTACTCATCTCTTTCTACCTAATAATGTATACCTACATATATATATAAAAAAACAAATTTCTGTAAATTAACAAATTGGAGTAAAAAGCTTTTGAAAATATTAAATGTCAATAAAGTGTTACAAATTTCAATAAATATTTGGTGAAAACTTCATGTTTTATTATTTTCCGATTTATGAAAATTGCTGGTTAAGATTACGACTGGAAAAGTCGAAATATGACCTCACTAAAATACCAACTCAGAATCTACAAGTCGATATATAAATATTATTGCTTTTATATTCAAGTATTTCAAATATTATTCCAAACATTTTTGGAAAGTATTTTAAATATTATTTGAAATATTTTTCAAAAATGTATTTAAAATGGGTATTTGAATATTTACAAAAAGTATTTGATTACTTTTACTTAATTACTTTACAACTTACATGGCTATATAAAACAAACTGTGCAGAGATAATCGTCGCTAGGGGGTTTGGGGTCTAACTCCCCAGTTTTATTTAAATATATATATATATATATAAAATAATACAACACCAAATTAAAAATATTTAATTGTGTATAATAATAATAATGTATATTATATAAATATGGGCACTACTCATGAACAATAATATTAATGATATACACGAGTTTAATTAAACTTTTTTGCATATTATACTTGTAATATATATATAAATCATTGATAACGTAAGGCTCCTCTTCTAATTTTATTTTCTATATACAGTCTCGGTGCCAGGGGGAAAACACCAAGAATATTAAATATTAAGTCAAATGTTTTTCATTAATATGCAAATATGCACAGATTTTTTTGATAGTAATATTGGATGTAAAAATGTTGTATTAATCATTTCAAGTGAAAACTTTACACTTTACTGAGATAATATTATTAAATATTTTGCTCTTATATTCCTACAATAACTAGTTAATAGTCAATATAGCTAATATTTCAATGTGTGTTTGACGTTTATACGTTTATGTAGATAAAACTCTTTTATTTTAAGATTTATATTACCGGTATTTTTTATTTTGGATCCTGAACTAAATAGGACGAACACAAGGAGCTGTGTAAAATATACCTGTAAGAAAAACTACGTTATGATAGGTTTTAGCTTGTATAACACTTAAAATTTTGTTCCTACTAATTATGAGATAATACAATCTACCCGTAGATTGTCGGTAAAAGTGACACGAGTCAAAGAGATTATTACCAGTAAACAAGTAATTGTGGTAGCGTTCCCCCGACGCGACGAATATTTGCCATTTGGTTGTTATTGTTATCATTTTATCAGCTATCACTATTGTAGAATTATTAATTTTAGTGTACATAAATAATATTTATTACAATCGTAATTTCGTTAAGTATTATTTTCCAATTTCTTTTATAGTTATTATTGATATATTATTAATTATGGATTGAACAAATGAAATGTGTATTGAATTTTTAAAAGTGTATGAAACCAAAACTTCAATTGGGAATCCAAAAGATGTGGAACACAAAAACAGAACTGCTGTAAATGATGTATGGGTGAATATACAGCAAGAACTAAGTTTCTCATACACAACAAATGAGTTTAAAAAAAAAAAATCTTCTATGGTTACTATTAGACTATTATTGAGCAAAGTGAAAAGTAGTATGAAAACAGGAAATGGTGCAGATAATGTACTCATGTATAAGTACTCGTCAAGTACACCAGTCGTGGGAATGCAGCTTAATAGCATATTAATTTTTGTCGACTCGATTAACTCGATATATAATTTATTGAACAACCAATGTCGATCTAGTGTAAATACGGGCTTAAAATACAAAAAATTTAATTTAAAAATTAAAACTGCATTCTATTTTACACAAAATGTATGCATATAATTCATTCTAATCATATCTCAATACCTAAAATTTTCAATAAAATTACATTTATTGTTATGTAAGAGGAAGAATTTCTGTAATTTTAAAGGTGTTCCCTATGACTCTTTCCTTTACGGGTACCCATGCATACAGTTAGGAATTTAACTCAAATGTAAATGTGTGTTATATACAGTACATTATGTACACGTTGCAACCTGTAGCTAATATTTTTTGTCTTTATTAAAGTTGTTTCGTAATATCGTTAATTGCTACTACGGTTTTAGATATAATGGTTGCCCAAAGAGCTATATTAAAAGTCTTATCACATAACAATTGAAAGTAGTTGTAAGAACAGCTTTTACACTAATTGTAGCATTTTCTATTTGTGAAAATAATAAAAATGATATTGCCATAATGATCAGCATAGTTCATAAATAGACCACTACAGTTTATAAGCGCTATACATTTATCAAAGAACCAAATTTGAATACTATCTTTTTATATCCCGTCGGGTAACTATTATATCTTTAACCATGGCAACCCTTAAAATTGTATGTAGTACGACAAACTGTGTAATACAAAAAAATGAATGTGTAGTATAAAATTAGGAGGTGTTTTAATAAAATTAGCTAATTCTACATTTCTACATATATAATCTTGGCGAAAAAAATAAAAAAGGTCATTCAAAGCAAAATATTATATATAAATTATTAATTATATAAATGTGTAGTACGAAAATAAAAATATTTCAGGGGTTGAAACATGATTGCTATTCGTGTATACTTTATCACGATTTGAATATGATAAATATTTTTAACACGAATCTTTGAAATACCTACATGTTATGTAGGTATTTCACACACCAAATAATTTTGTTTTTTAACATTGTGATAACAGTTGTATTATTATTTTAATTTTAATTTTTAATCATCCCGTTAAAATGTGTTATAAGCAGGGTTTAAAATCGCTTCTAAAAATAGCAGTAATTGGCTTTTCCCCCAGGAGCCGAACATTTTTGAGAACTGGTAACCGGTATTAGCGGTTTTTTTAATACATAGATATCGATAAATGGTTCTTTGAATATTTAAAAAATAGGTAGTCACCACTTCTCGGTTAAAAACTGTTTCCTAATTTTTAGGGTAACCGTTTATCGATTTTAAACCGTTTCTTACTTTTCATAACTGGTTACCGGTTTTAGCAGCTTCTATTGAATTTTTGATGAAATTCTCTGTATGAACTTTTACCAACTGAAATAGTTAATGACAATTTAAATAAGCTTTTAACAAACATTTATAATATTTATGACTATTCGTCGTCCAAATTGTTGGTCTCTGCTTTCCGATCCCGGAATATTTGTTAGATTATTAAAATTATTTAGAAAATATTTCTTTCAACCACGGACTAACGTATATCTCGTATATAATTTGTATACTTTGTACGTACTTAACCTATATAATATGTCCATGCTTTAAACAATCGCCAATAAGTCGATCAGCTTATTAATCTATAAACTTCATGTTCAGTACACAGAGTAGCATAATATGACAATTGACGAGAATTAGAAAACAAATAACAATAGATAACATTGACGACTATTTTAAATTTTTTGTTATCTCGAATTTATTACACCAGCTACGTATATAAACAGTATCATTTGAGACGACTGACGACCCAAGAGCATATAATATATATATTATATTATAGGTATTATATGTATATATATATAGTTATGTACCTACTGTTAAAATGTACCCATGTCTAATAATTAAATGTCATAATAGTAGGTATTATAAAATAAATAATTATAAATAAAAATACTAAAAAAAATTATGAAGGCATGGATAAACAAAACAAATAATATTAATAATTTAATAATATATAAATAATGATTTGTTTTTGTACCTTAGAAAAGGGTTAGCGGTTTTTTTTGTTATTTTCAAAATGGGTTGTCGGTTCCGTTACGATTACTGGTAATGAAATAAAATGATTACCGGTAAATTAAAAACCCCAAAATATAATTTTCGGTTACCGGTTACCGATGCGGTTTTTGGTTCTCAAAAAATGGGGGTTTAACCGGTTAGTGGTTTTAAGCCCTGGTTATAAGTGATATTATTATTTTATTTTTTAATAAAAGTCATTATTTTATCTTTATTTATGATAAAAGTCGTGTTATTATTTTATAAAATAAAATAACAATATATTTGTTTCAAATCAAAATTGAAGTGGTTGAATTGACAAAAATATGATTTTAATAAAATCGTTACAAATGACCCCATGTAAAGGTGAATTGCAACACAGGCATATGAGAAAACATTAAAAATCAACCGATAATGTTATCAGATTGTGGTATTAATTACATACCATTCATAGATAATAACAATTTATAGGATTTCATTAGACCCATATACCCTAGCATGAAAACTCTATTTTTGAACGAATGTCAAAGTACAGTAAAACTCAAAAGTTATTGCGATTCACCTCATTTTTTATTGTATATACGCAGATATATTATTATATGCATGAGTGTGCTGTGTGCTGTGCGTTTATAGATGTCTCGGACGATTTATGTAACGTCGTAGGTACCGTAAAAATGTTCACGATTATTATATTTCTATGAATAAACTAACTGCGCGGAACGTATTCCTGGTGGAAAAAAAAAAACGAGTGGCCATCGACATCGTTGTCGTCAGCCAGTAAAGTTACATCACGAAGAATACATCGATATTATCAATATTCGCTGTATTGTTGGTGGATAACACCTACCTGCTTTCCCTCGTTCGTTTTATCGTCACCCTTAAAAGTTACCTATATTATATTACTATACGCCTTTGCAAAAGTATACATTTAGCGGGTTTTAATAGCTCTTCATAGGAGCTTACCGTACCTCTGAATATGCTCGATGCGACCGATTGGCAGCCGTAATGGTCCGGAAAAGCATTTATATTACTGTCCTTAATATTCGAAGAACCACGTTTGTTTTGCATATAAAAATCGATTTGTTTTATCTTTTTTTTTTTTTTTGAGGTTGTCTTTGAGAATTTTCCATAAAATATTGTTTTGTACTCTTTGGATTGCGAATGCTAAAATAACCATACCCGTTTTTCTTAAAAAAAAAAAAAAAAAAATAAAAATTTTAACATATTCGATATTGTGTCAGGGCCATTTTTCTGTAAAAACTAAAAAGTCAATGAATTAGGTAAAATAATTGAATTTTTTTAAAGTTGAACTAAATAATTCAGATAAAAGATAAAATATATTTATACAACAAGTATCCAATAAAATCCTACAATCACACATGGATTTAATCTAATGAAATTAAATACCAATTATTTCAATGGACCTACGACAGTTGAGAAATCCGTAATCTACGAGACGTAGTGTTTTAGTCTTGGTATTACGCAGTATGCACTAATTAAGAAAAAGGACTTCTGGTTACTTTATCGCTAGACTGCACAATGAATAATAAATATTGGAATTTTCGGTTATAATAATGATATTATGTAGTTATTGCTATCTGGACTTTTGGAAAAGCTGAAAATATTTAAAATCCTTTCATTGTTAAGAACTTAAAAAAACTGTGTGACGATTTTAATAATTCAAATAAAATAAATGTATTTGTTTATTTTGATTTGTATTGTGACTTACAAGTATCTGTAGAGATTAGTTATGATTATTTTAAAATTTAACTTGTATGTATCCTTAATGAATAATGTGGCCATTTATAGACGTTTCATACAATAGATACATAAATAACAATATACGATTATCGGGTAAGTATAGTGTAGTAAACTATTAATTAGTTTAGAAACTTGCGAAGGAAATATGATAGATTTTTCCAAGCTCGGCGTCAAATTTTTTATGACAATGTATTATATATATTTTAAATTCGGATAGGCATACGATATATAGAGTTTTTAAAGGTAGTTATATATTTTTTTCAATCTTTTAATTTTTAATTTTACGTTTTCTTAAAATTTCGTTAAATTTTCAATATAACACAATCACTGCGTGGTATTCTTTCGGTGAAAGTGTAGGTTTAAATTTAACATCAAGTCCGGTATCTGTAACCGAAATACGGGTAAAAACGGATAGGATATGCATGTTGAACCGAATCATGTGATAAGAATAGCTATATAAGCCGTATAATATTTTATATTGTAGTTGGATCATTCGATTATAACTTATATGGTGTGTTCGAGTACAATACGGGTGACTTGACGTGCTTTATACATTTGCGACGGGTTATATTGTAATGGGCTTGGTATTACTCAGAGAGCACACTAATATAATACGCATACATTATAAATGATTTAACGGATTAAACGGATGAGCTAGAAATACGAATTTAAGACCTCGTAACGAGAAACAATATATCTCTTGAGGAAAACGAATGTACAATATACATATATGTTTACAGGTGTTTCATTTCAGATATATTGACTTTTAAAGTTATAGAATACATAACAGTTAATAATATCGAAACATTTCCGACGCGATAAATGAATTTAATATTTCGTTGGGAGTTCCACAAGGTGACCATCTCTCCTATTTGTTGTATTTTTTTGTTTATAAAATATATCAGCCAAATAATTTTGAATTTAATAAGTTTCTTCTATTTGCTGATGATCAATGATCAATTGCAGAGTAACTTTGAGAAACTAGTCGGTTGGTGTAATGGAAAAAGTATTAAGTTATTATTAAATGTTTCTATTAATGTATAATCATTTCGTTTTTTCACTGTAAAAATGGTGAGATTGAAATTAATAAAAAAAATAAGTTGATAATGTCAGTATTTTTAGTAAAAATTCGGGATCTTGGCGTATGATCTCTGGATTATTTTGAAATACAAATAATTTTTAAATTTATGAAAAATAACTATCACAATTCCAAGTTTTATAAACAGAAGTTGTAATAACTTTAAGTATATTAGTTGTATTATAGAATTAAATTGTGCGCTGGTAATATTAGTAGTACTTATGAAATTATCAGCAGATAGGTTTGATTGAAAAATTAGAAAAAACCAATTGATTGTGTTTAAGAAGAGTTGTATTAAAAATTGAGTTAATTCACCAACAATCAATAATTAGAATATCAGTAGTTAGGTGTTTTAAATATTTACCTTATCTATCTTCATGACAGGTGGATATTATTGCACTTCACAGCATTAGTTGACTGCTAGCTTAAAAATACTTCTTTCACTATTAACTCCATATTGAATAATTTAAAAAAAATCTAAATTTTTGACAATAGAACACTGGAATAGTAAGTAGTAGTAAGAGCCATGTAAGTATAATGTCAGTATATTTTTGGCCTTTTTAAATCTCCTGTTTCTTTTGTCAGTAAATATCAGCTAAGGACACACCTCACTTTTAATTAAGAAGAAATTCTTCCTAAATTAAAAAAAAATTTTATGCTTTTCATTTAAAGAAAACTCGAGTAGAGTACATTGCATTACATATTCAATTTTTTGACGTCAGCACGATTATTCCTCCTTTCCTCCTAAACTCTTGTTAGCAAATGTTAACACATAGGATATCCCTTCCCACTAGGTAATTTGTAATAAAATGAAACATGCATGGCATCTAAGAATACATTTCAAACAGTGTTGCCTGAAGGTCCCCATAAACTATCGGGTGTGGACTACGAGCATGGATTCTAACCTAACCTAACCGAGGTGTGTGGAAGAAATAATTCAAGTTAAACGGACCACCGGATAAGCCATTGGTCCAAGGTCTGAGTCGGATAATTTTGGATCGTGATAGGCTAGACTGCACCAAACCGTGAGTGTATGGAGTAAACGGGCCGGATCGTCAGTCCAGTATACGATTATACCGTTCAATGTAGCCGAATTATACAATAATTCGAATTTTTATAATTTCCGTAGTTAATAACTATAATTAGTTAATTAATTTTAACATAGTTAATACTGACCAGAAATATTCTATCCATATCCTTTTTAGTTTCTTATTCTTTTTTGAAACTTCGCTATAATATGCTATAATGCTATATTTAAACAAACAGCAGAATCACGCGTAAACATGTTTATTAAAAAAAAAAAAAAATTAAAACTTATTGAATAATCGAAAACTTTTTGAAAATCGCAACACTTTTACTACTACCTACTACCACTTTCATCCTAATCATAACATTATTACATTTAACATATAATATGTTTGTTGTATATGTTATATTTGAAATCATATGGTAAACATCTTATAAAATAAATACTGATAAAGTGAACAGTAGACTACGAAATTAAAAGTTTGAATTTATAGTGTGTGGGGAAATTAGTCCGCGAGTTTGGCTAGGGGGTACACGCTCGCGGTCCTATTCCGGTAGTGCATGGACACTTTTAAGAAGTCCTTAAACAATATCATCTACTATAAAATCATTATGACTTCCTAATCATTCTCTCGTGGTATTTTGTAACAGTCAATATGACATTTTCAAAAGCATGTGTACGTTTTCTCGTTTTGAGGAGTTAATTTTAGTTAAAATAGTTTTATCTAAGAGCATCCTTTACGGTGATGTAAGATTCACGTGATAATATTACCATGTTTCAGGTAAACTGTACACTTTTTGTGACATCGGTTGTCGCAGGAGAGGCAAAGGTCCAATGGCCGTGTGACGACGACGAAAACTCGGTGGTGCGGCAGTGAAAGACGTCGTGTCCGCCCACGTGTATTTTGGCTAAGTAAATGAAATGTGTGCGGTGAGTCGAATTCCGGAGAACGTGTCGCGGACGAGTGTCGCGTTTGGCGTCGCGTCCTTGGCCATACTGTTAACCGGTTTCATGACCGGGTCGTGGGTTACCACCAGGGAACCGTACAGGGTGCCGGGTACGGACGCTTACACAGCCGCTGCGTTCCGGATCGGCTTGTGGAAGATATGTCCGACCCTGAAAAAGATCAACTCTACGTTGAGTGAGTATTACTGCATGTTGTGTTGTGATTTTATATTTCATACGTTATACTACAATTAAGGACTATGTCAGAAAATAAAATTAGACGACAATAAGAAAAAATAATGTTGAATCGAGTCCCAAACCACTTGCACCAATTTTTGAAGTTATTTAAATTAAATATGGAGAGCTTTTATAAAATAATCAAGTTTATACTCGAGCTCTGAATTAAAATATTTTTTTTTTTTTATCAATTAAAAAGTCTAAGAGTAAAAAACTTACAAAACAACATGATCAAATAGATACTTTTTTGGAGACTATTTGGCTAATAGACTGAAAGACCTAAATTCAATAACCCGGAAACAATGGTAGAACTCGATTACTTGAGGTAATCACTAGTGCAGTATATTGTTTATTGAGACCCAGTTCAATTTTTTCTAACCAATCTCACTGATAA
This sequence comes from Pemphigus obesinymphae, assembly GCA_025469235.1. Taxonomy (NCBI): domain Eukaryota; kingdom Metazoa; phylum Arthropoda; class Insecta; order Hemiptera; family Aphididae; genus Pemphigus; species Pemphigus obesinymphae. The sequence continues at coordinate 14,195 of JAIPRL010009576.1, forward strand.
TAATTTTCATTTATTTAGAAAAATTAAATTTTAACATTTATTCCTATATTATTTCCGTGTATATTTAAGTCTAAATCGTGGTAGTATTATATTTTATATAACTCCCGACTTTGAGTCTATATAATACAAGATTACAAGATATAGCAATAATTGACGATTTAAAATAAGTACTCAATATACTTTGATATAAATAAGTCAACAACAGAAGTGTTTTAAACAAAATTAATTATAATTTTTTTTATAAACAGATTGATGAATAATTATAAAAATATATTTTCATGGTATATACTTGTACACGTTTAAAAATTTTAATGCATTTAACAGGGGTTTTTTTAACAGAGAAGATTATAAAATACGGACAATGTGGAATACCGGTCAATGCACATTGCCCGGGCAATGTGGTCCTGCTCGGGCAATGTGAACCACGAACTTTTTTTATATTTTTATATTATTATTAATATTATATTATATTATATTATTTTATTTATATTGTAAATTATAAATACAATTTTTGAAACACGTTGTATAAACTTATTTTTGTTATCTTATTTTCCCATATGGATATGGCTATATCGAAATGATAAAAGTAATAGCTGTCTTGATAAAATCAGTCAACAATATATGAAAAATAATTGCCAGTCAGTCGATTTTTTGTACTGTACACGACACTATACTTCGTTACTTTGTACGTGTTTTAAAAATGGAATCTAAATTTTACGAACATTTGAACAAAGTTATCCAAACAAAAAAAACTAACAGTACTTTTATTAGTAAATCTAAATATTATGAAATAATTAATTGTGTAAAACAACTGAAGCTAGAGAAGAAAATAAATTCAAAATTAATGAAGAAATATGACGTAATGACAGTACGAAAAATTAATTATGCCAATAGCTGCAGAAAGTAATTGTGTAAAATTATATGCTTATAATGAAGGGTTATTTAACATTTTACATGAAATACATTTATCTATTGGGTATGGTGGTAGAAATCGCATGGAATACTAAATAAATAAAAAATTTATTTTTTAGTTAAAGTTGGTAATGTTTTATTGGATATATTTATCCTTTTTGGGGCACCCGCTATATTACAAAGTGACAACGGATGTGAATTCGTAAATAAAATAATATCTGAACTTTGTGCTATGTGGAAGAGGATTTGAAAATAGTTCACGGTAAGCCAAGACACTCTCAAAGCCAACGTTCAGTTGAAAGAGCAAACCAAGATATCCAAAATATGCTTGCAACATGGCTTTAAGATAATAAAACTAAAAAATGGAGCAATGGCTTAAGATACGTACAATTAATGAAAAATCGTGCTTACCACCATGGTACAAAACATTCACCATATGAAGCGATGTTTGGTACACCCCCTAAAATTGGTTTAACGTCTTCATTACTTCCTGCGAATATCATTGCAAAATTAAAAACCGAAGAACTACAGGTTGCCTTAGAGTCAATACAGGTCCTTTCTAACGACAACGAAAATAATGAAGTGATTCGTGAAGTAGAAAAAGAAGATGATGAAGATCAAATAATTGAAAAACAAACAAACAAGACAAACATCAATTAACCAAAACAGGACAGTCGTTAAACAATCTGAAAATTCAAGCCACAAAAATGTCCGAAAAACGATTTTGCAAAGGAAATATTGGGGAGTCAGTTAGAGTTAAAATTCCTGATGTAGATGGAGCACAGAGTGATCTCAGATGTGTTCCTGGCGTGATTATGTCAGGTAATAATAATATTAAACTATATATTATCTGACTATTAACATTTTAAAATACCTATATTTCAGTGAAAGATAACTTCTACAAAATCGGTACTACTGAAACTATAACTATATTTATTATTTAAATTTATTTATTTTCGACTTTTACGATAAACTAACATATATATATATTAATTAAAAATTTTTAAAAATACGAGTTGTATTACTCATGGACAAACTAAAAAGGTTAAAAATTTAATAATATAATAAATAAAGTAATAGTATATAAGACATAGGTATATTATAATATATAATAATATCATATTGCTCACTTTCTATAACAATATCATTTATACAATCCACAACTGGATTATTGTGACTTCGTTGATTGCGGATGGTTCTTTTGATGGTCTTTCCTTTGGTAAGAACAATAAAGCTTCTTCCGGGATGTTGCTCACAGCTTCCGAAAATATTTGGCCGAGTTTATCGTAAGTTTTCCGGGATCGTGATTTTACTTCTTTCTTAAACCGTTCAAGGTCTTTTATTTGTTCGTTTCCTGCATGATTATGTTCAATTTGAACTACAGGATTTTTCAATAGTAACGAGGTAGTTAATATTCCTGGACATTTTTTTTTGTTTTCATACTACATTTCCATCTTTTGATTTTTGCCAGATTATGTTGAATAGTATAGAAATAGTATTATATAATATTACCTACGACTAATTTTGTTCCTTTTTCATTTGCTATGAAAATGTCAGCCATTTTTCGTCGTGTGAACGCGTGTATAGAAACGAACAAACTAAACGAGCCACAACGACAATAATTGGTACGTAGGTACCATATTATATTATACTTATTAGTTATTCTATATTTATCTATATTTATTAGGTTATACTACAGATATAAAATATACTCAGATAATTGAGATATTGATTTTTTTACGGACTTTTTTACCGTCTACCGTTTTACCGTAGTTCAGAGAGTGTATAAAGATGTTATTTAATGTATTAGTATTTAATAAATATAGAAGTTCATTCAGATAGAATAATTATAATTAGAGGTCGGATTTATATTCTTTTAAAATCTTTAAAATATGATGTTTTTATGTCAAATAAAATAGGCAATATATTCTCTTAATATTCTTTTAAAACACCAAATATATGATGTTTTATGTCCTTAAATATGCAAAATATTCTTTTAATATTAAAAAAAAAATTCAGTTTAAATTTATTTTTTATTAATTTGGTTTTAAATATATTTAATTAAATTAATTTTACAATAACAATTAATTACTATATATTGTTCAATGTGTTCCGGTGTCATTTTAGTACGCCGGTTTGTAAGAATATTTTTGTAGATGCTGAAGGACCGTTCGACATCAACCGATGTCAC
>JAIPRL010009577.1:0-17296 GCA_025469235.1 Pemphigus obesinymphae
AACTCGCCTATATTCTTTTTAATACTTCTCATACTTTTTGACAAGTTTTATGCCGGCTGTCGACCTGACGCAACCTCAATTAGTCGACTTCTACGACAGGCATGAGGAAACCGTGGAGGTATTCTTAACCCCCTCCACAGGGAGGGGACCGTTATCATGTACGTATAATAATTCGAGATTTATAATAAGTCGTAGATTGGCACTTTTCAATAGTAATCTGTAATCCAATAGAATTGTAGCGTAAAACAACAGTATTAAATGAATTCTGGAAAATTAGAGTTATCCTCGATTACAATTTTACGAAAATACTTTTATTCATCTGCAAACATAAGGAATTGGTATTTAAGAACCACTTTTTTCACGACATTATCAAATAGTGAAAATGATAATGGAGGTAATGTCCTCCTTGAGGAAGTGCGTAACCCTGCCCCCAATGTCAAAATTTTTTTCCCTAAATAATGCCAATATGTAGAAACCAATTATTATTAATCATTCGTAACTACAATTTCGGAATTGTTAACTTGATTCTCGCTCAGGAAAATAATTTTTTAATTGCCGATTGGCGTTAATTACAAATAAATAAATAAATAAATTATTATTTATTTTTATATTATATTAATCAAAAAATGTATTATATCTCTAATAATGATTACAAAATACTGAATTTTTACTGTTTATTATTAATGAATAAATAATTAAATTAGTTATTACATTGATAAAAATTATTAATAAATACTTATTAGTTATTATTATCGTTATACAATAATTAATTTAAATAAGACGAATTCGGCGTTGTGTTTGGCGCGCGTAAAAGTCTATGACGTCATTCACGATCTTTTCCTGCGGAGTCTTATTATGTTAATTTTCATATAGCACTGCAATGTTTCTGGCCCCGTACGGTTCCTTATTTTATTTATAGTCCTACTCATGGTACTGAAAAAGCGTTCGGCTGTGGCTGTTGATACTGGTATACACATTAAGTATTCAGATATTTTTTTTTTTAGTTTTCGTATTCTATATTTACTTGATAAACATATGCCAAAGAATTTTTGAATACATTTGCATCTAAACTTTATTTAGCAACATATTTAAATTAAAGATCTGTCCAAATATCCGTTGCTTCAAGATTAGGAAAGTATGAACATACTATTGAAACTTCATTTTCAGTTATTTTGAATAGAGATTCAAATGATTCAAAAAAATCTCTTAATTTGATAATTTCAACCGATTTACCATTGGAACGTGATTGCATTTGTTCAATCATTGCATCAATAAAAAATGTTTCCTTTCTAAGGCTGGTGCTACTCCATCATTCATAGAGTGTCTAAAAATCAGACAGAGGGGAAAACATTTATATTGCATAAAAACATTCCTAATGAGTATAATTGAGACCATAGACTTATAATTTTTTTAATTTCACTAGACTAGCCACAACGTCTTCAATATTAAGCCAACTGTTACTCAGCAGAGCATATTGTGAAGGAGTAATAATGAAGTGGTGGTTTAACGGGTGAGAACTGTATATAGTATTAAAATACGATGAAAATATGTTGAAGACCGAATCGTGTCGAGCTTTTCAGGCCATCAAAATGAACAGTATTGGGGATATTATTGTTGAATTTTGATTGCAATCAAAGAATTTATATTTAGCAAGGGTTCAGTATAAGTTATGAATGAGTTATAGCATTTTTTGGACTCCAATTTCTAACGTGCCCAAATGTTCGAAAATACATTGTACCTAATTACGAGGACTTTGCAAGACTTTGTATTGTACTGCATGGTTTCTTATCAATTACAATAGATCTATGATATTTTTAAAACCATCTGCAAAATTTAGATGAAAAATAATTAAATTTAGGAACGAAATTGAAAATTTTGAAGTACAAAACGTCGTAAAAATAACTGATCATTGAGTTAATTTTCAGTGTAATGATCGTTTTTAACCAATTAAACAACTCAAAAAAAAACACATTTTTGGATAAGGTTCTCGATGAAAGTAAAAATACTTATGATAATTATAAAGAAGAGGAACATCACCTTTCATAAAGAATAAAATAAAGGATGGGAGGATCAATTATTTTTAATAAATCTACTGCCTGGTAAGGTTGACTTATCCCTTCTCCTTGAGCGTATAAATGTACATGTTCCACAGGTCCATATAAGATCTCGTGAGATATTTTAGATTCCAACCTTTCGAACAAATGATTTTACTAATAGTAAATACTGATTATTAAAAACCATTTACCATTTATGTACGAGTATATTTATATATATATATATATATATATATATATATGTGTGTGTAAATATATATAATAAAAATAAAATAAAATATGAATTACAAGAGACGATTAAAACATCAGCTTTCTCAACAGAAACTCTATTATTGTTTCAAAATACGAGATAAATGAACGTACTTTAGGCATGTCATTCAGTTAAAAAAATATTAAACGCAAATGTTTCAAAAACACGATAAACCCTAGGGCCAAAATTAGAAAAACAAGTTAACCCGTAACCATTGTTAGACCATGTAGTATCTGAGAGATAAAAGCCTCCCCAAAAGATGAATATACAATAAATTAGAATGAAGTAGAAATATAGATTGTATGGCGGACACAAATGATTCATATATAGATATATGACTATCAAGGCGAATATAAATAAAACACAACAAATGTAGTATTACTTTTACAGAATTTAACAAATAAATAGGTACTCAATTTAGGTAAAGCATTACAGACAATATAATTATACATGGTAATGAGACCACCACCACCTATACAAAGATTGCTAGATAAATGATTTTTATCACACCGATTTCTATAACATAATTCGATGAACCAAGTTCAGAATCATAAAAGCTGTCACATAACGATTTCTCAGACAAACAAATAAATACATAATTTATTAAAAATCCTATATATATGATAAAGATAAATATATGATAATGAAAATAAGAATAATAAATTTTAATTGAAATTTGTTTCCAATTAAATGTTTGTACATACCTATCTAATTGATTATTTAATATCACTTTTATTTCTATTCTTTAAAATTAAATTAGTATTTATTAATATTTCTATAGAGTCCATAAGTTACGACTGCAGATAAATGAAAAACAGACTTATTAAAATATTTTGATTATTATTTAAGTGTTATTTGTACAACAGTTGCCATATTACAATACTTTAATTATCTTTCTGCTTTAATTATTTTTTGCAATAGTTATACATAATGGGGGGAAAAAAATATATATATATATATATATTGTAAAGACAACGGATGGTATTAAGTTTGATTTATTTGTCAATGACATTCAATAATAAGTTATAGTTCCAAACTTTCAGAGTGCACAGAATAAAATAATGAAATATTAAAAAAGGTGATTTTTTCTATCGTATACAAATTTAAATATTATGAAAATAACCTGGTCAGCAGGGGTAGAATATTGGTGATGGATATATTGAATTTGAAAACAAAGATATTTAATTTCTTTTGATAAATCAATTTTGAGCAAACCTTACTGTCGGTTATAAATGAAACTAACTCTTTTATGATTAAAAACTTCAAAATAGAAAATTGCTACAATTAGTCCTTGCATTGTACGTTGATTTCGTTTTTATAGACGTTTTTGGTAAAATCTTTAAGTCTTTAGAGTTTGGACTAGAGGTGGATTGAACTCAAAATTTAGGTATCGAACCGAACTCGAACCGAACTTTTATGTCGAACTCGAACATATACCAAACCCAACTCTTATGTCGAACACGAATCGAACCTCAGATGTGTGTAATGTAGTACTTAAACTAGAACCCGAACCTGAACCTGAACTCAAACCAAACTATTATTTTATTGTCGAACTCGAACTATTAAATTTATATCGAACCCGAATAAGAAATTTAAGTAAATCAATAATTAATTCTCTTATTCTGTGTTTCAACGCGTGTCAAAATCTAGTTTTATATAAAAAAGGGTGTCAAATTGTATTTGAACAATACGATTATTTATATTTTATTATATAGGTTGACTAGTATTGATTAAATCTTTAATATATTTAAATAGTAATTAGTAATATAAATCAATGATACTACCTTGTTAGTACTGTTGTTACTGTCAATTGTGGATGACTGCTGTTTTTGTTTAGTGGATTTTTATTATTTTCAAAAAAGTATGGAAGTGTTAGACGACATTGAAGCTATATGCGTAATATACGCACTATACGAAGAGAACAAATTTGATAAGATGAAAATTAGAAAATAAGTTGTTTTAGTGCAGAAATATATCTATATTAAATAATAATCAAGAATTTGTTTAAATTTCGTCAAGGGCGACTTTTAATGTTATTAAAACAGAGTTAAAGGACATTTAATTTTACAATTTATCAATGGTTTATAATTTTAGTTGAAAATATTTCATCAAAAATCACTCATGTGAAAATTTTGGTAAAGTCTTGATCTTTAATTTGGCAATGATTTACTTTTACGCAAATACTGCTCAGTATCAGTATGAAGAAAAAACTTATCCATTAAACATTTTAATAAAAATATATACTCTGATTATAATATGTAATGTATATTTGTAACAATAGTTAATTAAAAATGGGACTAAGCTATTATTTATAACTTGAAAATTTCAATATAAATATATTAAAGAAAAGTGATAATTTGATGAAATGTAAGAATAAATCTTTATTTTAGTATAATATTTAGGTATTTGATAACTTCATGAATATTTTTAAACCCAATTTTGATAAATTGGACACAAGATAAAATAATTTCTTTATTCGACAGAAAAAATGTTTTATAGGTATAACAATAAGTATTCATTATACATAAATAAATATCAATTATTGATTACGGACCAGCGGTGTTCTCGAAAGCCTAAAAACAGAAATGTTATTAATAATAACATTATTATAATATAATATTGGTGGGCGAATAGTTTCAAAACAGTGGCTGTTTTAAAGAGGGTGTTGATGGAGTGATTTCTCCCCACCCTGGGTCCGTAGTTAATACATTTTTTTAATATAAAAGTATTTTGGATAAACTCTAAGGTAGGAGAAAAAATATTTTTTATATACTGCTAATGAAATCTCACCCTCCCTTGAAATTTTGTCAAAACTAGGTTTCAAAACAATTATTTCAAAATATGTTTTTGTCCAAATGCCTACGGATTATCAAATTTATATATAAATAAAATATATAAAAATCGGTACGACGTTTGAGGATTCGATCTTAATTATCTACTGACATAATGCCACAGAATAAATGAATATAAGATATTTCCCCTATTCTGCGGTAATGCGACCACTTCTGACAGAAAACGGAGAATAGTTTCTAGTGAAAAGGGTATATTAGCATTTTACATTTAGTGGATATAATATACATATTATGTATAAGAAATATAGCTAAAGAGGGATTATTAAATTAATAACAAGTTGAGCAGCTACTTATTGTATGACACAATGATGTCACAAAGTAATTTTTAATTTACCTTTAATTCATTTACTATTCATTTTATTCGCATGAAATTCGTATTTTATTAAAATTTTTTTATCAAGTTCTATTTAATAAAATAATATCGAGATAGGTACCTTACCTCTTGGAAATGTAAATACTTAAAGTAAATAGTAAATACTATATAATTATACACTTAAGAACACTAAACCCGGTAATCGGTATACATGATTGACGATGTAATAAAAAATATCATGTAATCTGTAGTGTGTCTATACTATACACTATACCGAAAACTTCAGGCACATTTTCCACATTAATAAATTAACTATTGATATGGGTTTCAAGTTGTCTATTTTCGTGATGGGCTATGATACAATGCAAATTTTAAATTACAAATAATATTATTATTGTTATATTACGAGGGAACTATACAATTATTAATAAACACTATATATATTGTATTTATATATATGTATTCTTTATCTATGTTGTAATCGTTAAAACGGAAGTACTCCCATGTGTGTGTTATATCCGTACACCTGTCAATCTCCACTATAAAATCCGGTATGTATAAAAATTGAAAATATTTTAATATACTATTTATAGGTACTTTATAGCGAACACTGGATAATAAAACGATAAACTAATACGGTTTTATTTTAATTTTGTCACAGTTGAAATTCGATAAAAGTTCGACTTCGAAATTAGTTTGAGTTCGAATAGTTCGATAAAAAAGTTCGAGTTCGAATAGTTCGATAAAAAGTTCAAGTTCGGTTCGGATCGACTTTTTACTACTTGAGTTCGACTTTTGAACCCGAGCCGAACTCTTGAAGTTCGGTTCGATTTTTCAAACTTCGAACTGTTCGACCCATTTCTAGTTTAGACCAATTTTCCCCTCATTTTGTCGCATATTTCATATCGCAATAATACATGCCGTCAAATTGAAATGGCTAGGTTTCATAAAAATTCAAATGGATAATATGTGTACCGATTTTTAAAATATTCTGAATATAGCTAGAACAACGAACTTTAAAAACTGTAAGGTCAAAATCCTAAAATTAACTCATTGATTAAAAAACATCAATATTTAAAATATTGTTAACTTGGCCTAAATTGGTGGAAATTTAAAAAATTATTTGCATTAATATTGTATTTGATAAATTTTATATGAAAATTTTAAGACTTTATAAATAAAACTCTCAGAGTAACAACAACACAAATATTATTCAATATAACAAAAGTGGTGTTTTTACCATGTTTCCTTCATTTTAGTTATTTTTTCATACGTGTTCATCAAAAATAACCTTTCTAAATTTAAACTCTATATACACAATTTTCTACCAGAAAATAGTTCTGTAGGTAATGATTGGAGCACTCCTTTTTATAAAATTTTTGGGTCTGGACATAAAAATAAGATATGTAAAATCAATACATTCCTTGCTTTGCTCAAAATCTAATAAAAACTGTAAAATTCTTAATACTTAGAAATACTTAAAAATAATTCTCATTCAACGATATACATAACAAAATAAATTATTCATTTTTAATAGTTTTTTGTCTATATTTCTATTGTTATCATAATATTTACTTGTCAATAATTAAAGTAAATTTGTAACAACAATATAAAACTTTTATATTTTCTATAAAATACATATTTTGTATTTACAATTGTTTGTTCAAAACAAAGCGTCAAATAAATTGTATTAATTATTAATTTATTATATTCATAATAATAATTCATAAATTCACAAATCTATAGATACCAAATTTAGGCTACGTTAACTATGTATAACATTTAGAAAGTTTGAGTTTTTTGAACAACAACAAAAAGTTATTTTTATATTAATTTATGATAATTTAACAATGTTATAATAACGTTTCTTATATTAAAATATATTTTGCAATATTTTCTAAGAAAACTAATTAGCTATAGAATCTTGTGCTGTAATTTATTGGGGTATTGTATATTTTATATTTTTTGATTAAAAAACAATAAAACATTTTCTTTGTAAAACTAAATGCCATTTTTTAAATTTGATCTTTAAAAACAATTTAGTGGAGGTTTTACTAAAGATGAACAAGAATATTTAGAAAAATGCATGTTTACGAAAATATTAATAATTTATTTTTATTTATGCAATAGATAACGACAATTTTTTTTACAAAATAATATCATTTATAATAATATAAATTTTAATATCAAATATAACCGATACCTGATAATAACTTATCTTCCAAAATATTTATATTTTATATTGACTACCGTTATATATTTATATAAGCAAGAAAATATTCGATTTCATCATATATTTTTGCCAACAAAAAGATTTTTTAAACGAAAAACAAAATAAGACAGATAATTTGATTTTTTGTTATAGAAATTACATTTTATAAAATTTTAAATATTTTAATTTTTATTTTATAAAATTTAAATATTTTAATTGTAGTAGAGAACTGTACATATAACTAAAATCTGTATAATAAAAAAAAATCCAACTCTCTACAATATTGAATATAAATCCACAATACACAGTATATGTATAATTTTGATTAAAATCCAAAATTTAAAAAATCAGATGTGACAATTAAATGGTAGTTTATTAACGATAAACGATTTGAACATCATAATATTCATTTTTGTAGAAAATGTGGATTTGAGTCTAGTGAATTTTAATTTAAAGACAATAAAAATACTAAAATTTATCTGCATTATAACTATCTACTTATGTATTATCTAATATAATATCTCTAAAATTTTGATTAACCCTAATTTTTAACTTTTTGTTTTTGTTATTATTTTTTATATTTTATTTTTTTTTTTTTTTGGAGGGACACAAAATTGAATTCAGAATTTAGTTGCGAATTTTATTGATTTGAAAATTAATCTGTTTTTAAATTAAAAAAAAAAAAATTCTGTTATATCACATCTTTGTCAAGTGTTCTTCAATCAACTCTTATGTATACATTTTTCTTCCAGACTTGTTTAAATATTTATTTTTAATTTTCTTCACAAGATTCTTACTATAATATACTATTGATATATCTTGATAATAATTATTAAATTTTAAATGTAGCTGAAAATAAAAATATAGGTATCATAAATTACGTACAAATATAAATCTGTACCTACCTATCATAAAAATGTAACAAAAAATAAATACGATTCAAACTATTTTAATGCCTAACAAATAATTTTTGTGCTTTCGGGCACACCACTATTATGCAAACGAAATTATCTAATTTATAGCTAATGTGTTCTTTTCCGAAGAAAATTTTATGGAGTTTCGAATAGCACATTAATTATTATTATGCAATGTTAATTTTAAACTTTTATACGTACACTACACTGTTTTCAACTTGAACCAAATCAGGTACTCAATACTGAACAATTAATTATTTTTTGAGATATATCATATTTATTAAAGTTTAATAATAGTTAAAAATTTTTATTGTTTCAAATTCGCTAATATGAAATATTTATATTTTTACAAGATTATTTATAACAATACAGAGTTCATGGCATAAGTACTAATTTTGTTTCAAAGTGTACTTTGGGCTTAGTTTAAATAATGAACATATTGTTTTGATAAACATTTTAAAATTCTTTAGTTATTTGCGACCAAAACAATATAAGTTTAATTATAACTTTTTTAATTTATAAATAATTGTATTTATGTATTTTATTTTTAAATTAACATAATACATATTTGTTAATTAGATCGAAATGTTCTTTATTCAACATGACCCGAATAACCTATCCTTCAAACTACTCGGATCGTTGATAATGGATTTATCTCTAACTATATTGGTAAGAATTAGTACATAATATACCTTGGTAACATAATTTAGCATAAGTAATCATTTTCAAACTATGGGCATTATATGACTAAAATAACTATGCGTAATTTTATATTAATTTTGTTGCATCCGTGTTGGATCCTAAAATGTAAATGTAATACTATTTTGATCCCAGAACTATTTTGGTAGGTAGGTCGTAATTTCTCAATATTTGTAAAGGATAAAATATAGGAACAAAAGTAAAAAAAGTACGAATGAAAGTGACATATATTTATGGGATCATATATGTATACCTATGAATAAAAAAGTAGAATCACATATTATAATATACGATTGTTAAACACAATATTTTTTTATAAATAAAAGCAATGTAAAATCTGTCATTAAAGATAATACTCCAAAAACGTTAAAATTTAAAGTGTCATAATTTTGAAATTATATCCTACCGAAAATAGTTTTAAATACTTTTAAAAATAACAAATAAAAACGCATATTTTCAAAAAAAAAAAAAAAGCTGAAAAAAGAGTAACTAGACTCCAAAATAAATACTTATATTAAAACAAATTGGTGTAAATAATATAATAGATACATAAATACATAAAAACAATTATTTTATAGATAGGAAAAAATAATCAAAAAGAATATCCTCCCTGAAAGAACATTGGGTTTAAAAGGGTTAAAAGTAATTTATTAGTAATAAATGAGTATTAACTAGCAACCATTTTCTGTAAAAATATGATAATTCATATAGGTATTAGAACTTAAATAATAATATATTTTTTTTACATTTATGTTATATTTATATTACCTAATAATAATTATATATACTTTAAAGTATTAATTAAAAAATTTAATTCAAATATTAAAACTAAATAATTTAAAATTATTACTCATTATTAGTTATTACTTATTAAAACATATTAAGAATAATGATAAACATCGTTGATGATTAAAATCAATAAAAAAAATTTAAAAAACAGAATAACATATAAAAACATTGTTTTTTTAATTTTATATAACATAGTAAATCGGCTTTTCAAATATATTCATGAAAATTGTTCTTAAAATCTTATAAATGAATGATGTATGTATATTGAGACTCATATCTATAGATGAAAATACTTTTTTATTTATATAAAAATTATGATAATGAAACAGAAATATATTTAAATAATTTAAAAAAAGTAATTTTTACCAAATCACAATTTCCAACATTGACGGATTGTCTGTAAACATAGTTATAAGGTTGAAAATGTAAATTGTTTTTCGTCTCATTATAAAAATATTATATATTATTAAAATTGTTTTATTTAGTTTAAAAGTCTAATAACTTGGTACTCAACTTGGATGCTTATTATTTATAATAATTACACTTTTTTTTAATATATTATATTGCACATACCTACATACTATGAATTGAATTTTTTTTAAATTAACTTACGAGTAATACATATTTTGAAAAGTACAACACACACACTATACCTAACAAAAAATATTTGTAATTTTAGAATATTTACAACATTCATATATTATTCATATATTTAGTATTCCTTAATATAATTAGAAACACAAGCACGTAGCTGGAATTTTATTTTAATTTACTCAATATCTTTAAACATGAATACATATTATTTTAAATAATATTTCCTACCTACTGTATATTATATGTATTGTTTTATTTTTTTTCTTTATGTTTTTGCTTAATTATATTGTCAAAATCAAAATTTGTATAGATTAATACAAATAAACAACTACAGTGAAATTTTTTTTCCATATAGTGCATGTTATTTGTACTATACTTACCCGTTTTAATTTAATAAACAGCTAGTAATATTTAATATGTAACAACGATGTAATCAATAATAATTCGTGGCGGTTGTTAGTGTATTAGTTTCGTCTACCAAAGTTGGTATATCATTTTGAGAAAATTCAATTTGAAAACACCCGTTTTAAATATATATCACAGGATATTAAATATACATTATTATTTAAACAGTGAACACGTATTTATTGTTATGGTATACACTATACTGTACCCAAACAAAATTGAACGTAAATTAATATATGGTTCCATTTATACATACGGCCCTTTTAATTTGTTAACTGTGCAAAATCATTATTGTTCTTATTTCACAATTCCGTTGAGAATTAATTTGATTTCACTACTCTTAAAATATTTTTATAAAATATATATTTTATAACTAGGTGCTTTTAACCTACTCCGATCAGAATATTTGTATAGAGTGCTTCAAAATATACTGAGTAATAAAAATATATTATTTTACTATCAAAATTACATAATATTAGGTAATAATATTCGTTTATTAAAGTAAAGAATATGTATTGGTTTTATCATAAACATGTTTATCTTATTTATGCATGTATGTATGTATATATATATATATATATATGTATGCATATACGTATATATGTATGTATACAAACATACATAAATATATACATATATATATATATATATATATAAATATAACGTATACATTATTTTAGACGGACGAAACAGAGGAGTTTTTGAACAATAACTTTTAATAAAGTTTAAATAAATTATTTTTTGATATCCTCAATAGTTTTCCTGTAAATAAAAATATCAAGAAAATAGAAAATTGTACAAAAAATTCGTGTTGAGTGAATCCGATTTTTATTATTCAATTATAATACATATAACAATAATCCTGGAAATTTGGAAAGCGAATCGAACATTTATTATAATAGCACTATTTTATTTTCATTGAAGAGCGCAATAAGGTAATTTAAAAATACTTTGGGCTATTTACAGAAATTTAAAAATATGATATTGTTTTTTTCTCAGATTTTATGTAATATAATTCGTAATTTCAGTTGTAAGACGTGACGATTTTTAAAGAACATCGTATACATGTATTTTTGTCACGTAAAAACAAGGTTCACAGAAACATAGTTTTGACATCAAAAGAAAACCTATGCATTTTACTGTGTTTCCTCGGAAATCATTTTTTATAGTATTCATTTTTAAATTATTAAATATATATATATATATAAATGTAAAAGAGAATTGTTTTAGGTAGAAACTTAAATATTTTCGTTTTGCGATTCCGGGTTTGTTTACAAATATTATTTTTTGAGATTTCCGTTTCAGTTCCTTAAAGTACGAAATTAAAATTAGATAATTTTTCAAATTAGTTAAAAAAAAAAAAAAACAAAAAGTTAACCAAATTTTTATAATACAGCTAAATTAAAATATTGAAGTGTAAAGAACAATGTAAATTAGATATTATTTTAATAATTACTATTTTAGATAGTTTCGATTACAATCCTGGTAAGACAATTTGATATAAGTACTGGTTTAAAAATAGGTTTCGGTTTTTATAATATAATTCAAATTTCATTACCACGTATTATATATTATAAGTATTCCTGCGGAAAATGGATGGAATGATGATTCAAAACATGATGATCAAAAACCAAATGAAAAATATAAAATTAAATTGTACATAATTTCAAATAAAATATTTAATGCATATGTATAAAATGTATTATAAAATCTAATTCTAACCGCAATTGAAACTTTAAAATATAATAATCGTTATATGACTAGAAAAAAAAAAAAATACAACGTTCAAACTATTAACTTATATTAATTATTACGAGAAAATGTTATATTTGTAATTTAAGTACTTGTGAATAATTTATATAATCCATATATTGAATTGAAAATGAATCCATTAAATAAAATAACTCAAGAATACACCAATACTATAAATAATTGAAAATTAGTAATTGAAGAAAAATATGAATTCACTGTTAAAGTTCAAAATCCACAATTGCCAAAATTATATGGTTTGCCAAAAATACAGAAACCAGGAAATAACATGAGTCCCATAGTAACCAAGATAAATGCTCCAACGTATGACCTAGAAAAATATTTAGTAAAAACTTTTTCGCCACTCAAAAATATTGAAAGTTTATCGATAAAAAAACAATATAACATTAGTGGAAAAATTGACGGATATAGAAATAAAAAATAACGATATATTGATTTCATTCGATGTGGTGGTTCTATTTCCAAGTATTCTGATCAACATCACAACAAGTTTTTTAAAGACCTAGCTGAAAGAATGTAAATTTGAAGACAACAAAATTTATGTATTAATAAATTTAACAAAACTATGTACGAGCCAAAATGTCTTTCAATTTTTTCAAAAATTTAATTAATAAATGAATAGAACAGCAATATTAAATCTACTAGTCCCATTTTTAACAGAAATTTTTATGAGAAAATTTGAAACAGATACTAAAAAATACTTGAAAGAATTCCCTAAAACATGAATGAGATATGTGGATAATATTTTTACAAAAGTAGATAAATATTTCAACGTAGAAACTATTCTCGAATATCTAAACTGCAATACTCAATACAATTCACTTTCGAAGAAGAAATAGATGGAAGATTACATTCCTTAGACCTCTACATGAAAATATCTAACCAGAATTGGAAATGTATAGAAAAAAAAAATCCACACTTTCAGATATGTGCATAATAATTCAATCCATTAATGGCAACATAAAATCACCGTTTGGACTAGTACGGCTCATAGATGGGTGAATATTCCGATGAATAAAAACAATTTTAAAAAAGAACAAAATAAAATAATAAACCTAGCAAATTTCAATGGATACGAATTAAAATATAATTTTAAAGTTAATAAAATACATAAATGATCAAGAAATATTAAAAATATTAGTATCTTAGAACCAAAAAATTTAAAACATAAAAACCGAGCAGCCGTTATTTTCATTCCACAAATATCCCATAAAATCT
Source organism: Pemphigus obesinymphae (assembly GCA_025469235.1). Classification (NCBI taxonomy): domain Eukaryota; kingdom Metazoa; phylum Arthropoda; class Insecta; order Hemiptera; family Aphididae; genus Pemphigus; species Pemphigus obesinymphae. The sequence continues at coordinate 14,071 of JAIPRL010009577.1, forward strand.
AAAAAATTTTGAAAAAAAAAAGATGTTGACATATATTCAACAAGAAATAATAACATCATAAGTCTGGGAATTTATCAAATTTAGTGTGAAAATTGCCATTTATGTTAAATAGTCCAAACAAAGACAAACATAGGTATAAAATTTAAGAAAAACATTAGTAGTATAAAATCAAGAAACCACTAATCCCCTATAGTATAAAATTTTTTAGAATATAATCATATATCCATACAATCAAATTATTGAAATAAATCACAAATAAACTATGAACTAAATACAAGAGAAGCAATAGAAATGTCGAAAAATAAAAATAATTTGTTAAATTGAGATTTAAATCCGTTAAAAAATAATTTGTTAAAACTTTTAATATAACAATAATAAATAATAAAATAATAATAATAATAATAATAATAATAATAAAATAAAAATAAAAAATATTAGAAAATCGTGCATGACGTGATTACGTCATTTGTGGGAATGCACACCGTATACCTAAGAACAATATACATGCGGGTACCGCTCTATATGTGTTTTGCACTGAAGATGGTAACTTTGTTACTGAAATACGTATTTGCTGACAATAAAAAGTAAATTTTTATGGATTTGGATTTTATTTTATTTATATAACCATTTTATGTTTTATTAATCAAATACGATAGAGAATTGTTTAAAATATTGTCAAATTTAAGGAAAAACCATCTAATATAGTATAATGTTTAAAACTGAACATAAATAATGTTTGGTAACAATTAAACGACGTAATATTTTGTCAGAGCACGTATTAATGACTTTGGAAAGTAATTTGAAAATCACGTGTGTGAACGCCTTCGATATGAGTAGTAGTCATATTATTTTAAAATGGTCAAAGCATGAATGTTTATACCTACTTCAAAAATTGAGCATGTATCGGCGGTAAATCCAAAGTGTAAACCTAACCCAACCGTATCTCTATTATGGATTGAAGTATTTTCATTTTTTTGATGTTGGACAGTCTAATATGTTCAGGTTTCAATCAGATTTCCAATTTTGAAATCGTAAGATTAATATATTATAGGATAGAATATAAACTATCTCAATAAAATAATTATACTTGAAGATAAAACAAATGTAGATCGAATATAGGTACTTAGATTATTTTAAAATCACTGGGAATAAGTTCATTTTAAATAAGTTAAGAAGGTAGAAAGAAACTTTTTATAAAATATTTTCTAGTTTATTTTTAAGTTACCTTCTAACTCAATAAGTTACTTTTGCTACGTAACTAATGAATTAACTTTAAGTCAATTTTATAAATATATCTCAAAAATAGAACCTAGGTGCGATTACTCTCGCACTTTTTCTTTTGGAACGTCATAGACGATGTTCTCCTATCTAAAATTTTTTTAAATAACTTATACGAATCCAAATAACCAATTTTAATGTTTAATTTTTAGGTCATTTTTCGATATTTCAAGATAATTTAATACTATTTGAATTTTTCGCTCATTTTTTATTTTATTATAATTTTATTTATTATTGTCAAATTCAATAAATATTCGATCATTTATCAATATTATAAGATATTATTATCTTTAAAATAAACTTATGCACTTGTTACTATTATATTATAAATTATTAAAAATCCAAATCACAAATTGATTTTTTTAAAACTCAAATCATTTATCTATATATAATAATATCTTATTTATTACATAATTTTTTGTGTGTATTATATATGTACTCTATTATGTTAGGGTATGCCTGGAATCATGCTTATGGTGGGTTTAAAAATAACCAACTCTTCAGTTTCTCCCAACTTTTGCACGACTATAATGAAATCTCCCATACTAAAATTTTACCCGTCTATGAGTACATATGAACTGATGATCATATATATCATACGATTTATATATTCGGATGTTAATTTTACAACACCTGATGCTTTGATATTGGGTAATTAATTGTTCTTAATTATTTAGTATGTTTTTTTTTAAATAGCTTTAGAGTATATTTAAGGTTATAAAAATGACCATTTAAAAAGGATACTAATAATATATTATATAAAAAAAGTACAAAATTATAAAATTGAAAATAATTAGTAATTTTTCTTAAATTTATTTTTTAAGAAAAAGGTTGATTAAATTTTAATTTTAAATTTTTTCATAAACGTTTATTGTCTATATTGGGGAAAAAATAACCTCACAAAAGTCGATACCACGTGTGTTCGATTTCATTGACAATCAATGGATATATAAGGTAGTCGATACCTTGTACGCTTTATTTTCGCTAACATTAAATGCACGAAAATATCCTCACCTACAGAAAAAAATACATCATTAATATATGTTACACACGCCAATACACGTTGGCCTTTAAGCTCGGAAAATATTGTAAATATATAAAGATTTATTACCCACATACTATAGTTGGGGAACTTATTGACGGTGAATATTCGCATTTTGATATAGATAATAGCTAATCTATGAAGAAAAAACGCATTATTTTTTCACATACTGTAAATTAAATAAAATGTAATCAACCGCAATATTATTAGTAAAGCACAAGCATAATAATAATGATGAATCATAAATACTAACGATTCTTGTGTCTTGAAAATATGAGTTATGTTTGGAAAAAATAGCTTAATTCAATGAAGCCTAAAATGTATAATAATATTATATTAAATTTTATCATAATATATTACATTATGATAAAATTTAATTAATATAGGAATGTTATATAAATACCCGTTATACGACCTAAATATCTAGTTTTGACCTAAACAACGAAATGTACTTGAATAGTTTTCAGAAAATAAATTATATTATAATAATCGTTTTAGGAAAATGTTTTTCTAGAATATATTATATATATGTGTGTGTGTGTGTGTGTGTGCGGTCATTTGGGGGTGAAACATATTGATCATCCCATGGGATACTGGTAGTGGGTATATTGAATTTGAAATCAATCAATGAAAAATCATTTCTTTGAATAAAACGATTCTGTGCAATGTTTTATTTCATTTATAAAAATTTACTGTTATTTTTGATTTAAGATTTTTTGAATTTAGTTAGAGTAACGTATATTTAATGCTGTAAAAAATTTTCAGAACTTAAAACCTCTTTTTAGGACTTAAAAACCTCGAAAACTAAAAATGTCTATAAATAGCCCAAAATTTCAAAAAAATTTCAAAAAACTTAATCAACGTAAATATATTACTAAATTAAATATTCGGTAAAAATTTCAAGAT